>CM076980.1:47288596-47426096 GCA_039105355.1 Benthosema pterotum | reverse complement strand
ATGTCACATTATGAAACAGCAAATAAAACATGTATAATTCCCATCAGAAAATTTGCCTAATCAATAAATATGATTACAGTATTTAATAATCAATACAGCTTTTTTCAGTATGACTGAAATGTTTGTTCATGTATTATTATTATTATTACTACCCATATTATTATTATTATTACCATTATTATTACCCTTACCCTTATATGTGATTGTAAACTGGTGCTGTATTGGGTGTTGTTCTTCTCATCGGATGTGTGTGAACTCACACTGGATCCAAACACAATAAACACAAACCTCCGTCTGTCTGAGAACAACAGGAAGGTGATCTGGGTGGAAGAGGATCAGAACTATCCTCCTCATCCACTCAGATTTAAGATCTGCTATCAGGTGATGTCCAGAGAGACACTGAGTGGACGCTGTTACTATGAGGTACAGTGTAGAGGAAACGTTGATGTAGCAATAGCACACAGACAGGCTGGTGACAGGGGGGTTGGATTCAATGATAAGTCCTGGAATCTGAAATGTCGTGCTACTCAATACACTGTGTGGCACACTGTGTGTGTGTGTGTGTGTGTGTGTGTGTGTGTGTGTGTGTGTGTGTGTGTGTGTGTGTGTGTGTGTGTGTGTGTGTGTGTGTGTGTGTGTGTGTGTGCCAGAAATCCGGAGAGAAATGTTTTATTGAAAATCAAATGGTACATGTTTCAATTTGTCTTTGCTTTCTCTTTACTGTTAATAAACACTCTAATCTCACTATAGGGCAGTGTAACAATCAGGTGTTTCAGTGAGTTTTCACCAAACTTGGTTATATGGTGGAGGACTATACCAAACAACCCACGACTGTAGTAACCTGAGAGAGTGTTATATGTTATTTATGAATGCCAATCTACAAGCTTTTACAAAAACTCATTATATTGACAAGCTGATCATTAGCTAATCTCAGATGACAGACAGTTCTGAACTAATAGTACATATGCATAGTTTCATTATATAGATACATTCCACTGTTATGTTTGTAGTTTATATATGATTCATGATAACTAGTCTTTATGTATATGAAGTGTCTCCATGTTTTTGTTCTTGATTAATGAGTCACTCTGGATTAAGAGTGTCTAATAAATGACTACATTGTAAATTGTGAAGCCAAGCATGCACTGCCTGCCTGCCTGCCTGCCTGCCAGAGCCTTAGAAATAGACAAAGATGTGATATTGAGGAAGCAGAAAATGGTCACTCGAGCAAGCCCATACACTCCAGTGCATTTAGTAACTTCTGGTTGTCACTATTCATAGAAGCCTATGACCTCAGTTACATGCACAGAATCTATTTGGAAAGAATACTTGTCCATGTAGTGACCAGATGTCCCTCTTTGTGTGGGACAGTCCCTCATTACCAAGACGACTGAACAGGCCTCAGTGTTCAAATGAAATAATATATGGTATTTCCACACATCAATATGACATCAAGATGTTAATAATTTGCACATTTCCCCACTTGTCTCACACATGCAATTCTTCTGTCCCTCAAATGAACAGTTTGGATCTGGTCACCCTAAATCAATAGATCCGAATAGATCTGTGCATGTAACTGCGGTCTATGTAGAGGAGCCGTCATTGGACTGGCCCCATGAAGTGAATGGAGTTTGCACAACTGTGTATTTCTAAGGCTCTGGGTCAAACCAACTCCCAAAACAACAGGCTGAAATCAAGGCCTAATCAGTATAATCACTACTGATAGGACAGAGACCTGTGTTTTAACCTGAGGACCACATTAAGGATTCTTTCACACCACAATTGTTTGTTTTGTTTAATGGTTTATTTAATCATGGTACATCTGAACTCTGGTGCTGATCAAAGAGAACCATATAAAAGATTGTTACTGCTGTGGATGCAGTCAGACTTCATAGAGGACTAAATACAGGAACAAGGAAGGAACAAAATACATGTCACTACTGATACGGCTGATCCTTTGTGACGTGAGCTACATGTGGTTGTTGCTCCAACAAGGACGAGGTTCACAAATAACAGATTTACAAGCTATCCACAGGCTTGGTAAGTATGTACAGCATGTGAACTTGTAGATCTGTTTATTTTAAGCATGTGCCACCACACCAAGTTATGACCAATGAAATATGCTCAGAAACACATTAACTACCATGATGAAATCTGCAGAATGTGACGACATCAATGATAAATCAGAGGAAAACAAGAATAATCCTCAGGAGCTCTGAAAGTCACTAAACCTAAACATCCAATTGTACCAACCAAACCCTCACATGACACAGGAGGAGAAGGGGGTCAGTGGGTCAGAGGTAGATAGTGACCGGTAGAACAGGATGGTGAACGGAGCAAGACTCTGAAGCCCTGATTGCTCCTGATGTGCAGGTTGGTGCCTTACGTGTGTGTGTGTGTGTGTGTGTGTGTGTGTGTGTGTGTGTGTGTGTGTGTGTGTGTGTGTGTGTGTGTGTGTGTGTGTGTGTGTGTGTGTGTGTGTGTGTGTTGCTCAGAGACAACAACAATGTTCAGAATGTAGGAGCGGCTCAGATCTGATCTCTGTCGTCACAACACGGAAAAAACACAGATTTACAGAGAGATCAGGTGGAGGAACCAGCAGTGTGACTGGGGGGCGTGTCCTCCACCCGAGTGGAGGACTTATAGAAATACACTGTAGTAGCACCGGTTTGGTTTACCTTCACTCTAAACACTGAAGAAACATTTCAAAGGACTTTTTTCATTGGTCTAGTAGGACTATGGTAAATACTTTAATGCCCCTGCCCCCAAAACAGGTAAAATCTGTAAAACTAATAAGCAAATAATAATAAGGGTAATAATAATAAAATAACGCTCATCTTTTATTTTATCTAATAACTAAAACATCGTTTCAACCTTGGTTGGTTAAAAAAAAAATAAAGTTGTCATTTAAAAGCATTAAAATGAATGTAAACCGTAGCCACAACAGTGTATTTCTACGGAGAGAAAGTTGTTTTGCCACTCACTTAGTGGGCGTTCCCTCACCACCATGATGTCACATGCACACTCTCTATAACCAGTGAACCGTGTGTGTGTGTGTGTGTCCGTATAATACGGAATCGTTCCTTAGTTGAACACTAAATGATGCGTTCCGTATTGAATCGATACGGAACGCGGTTTGTTCCGTATTTCCCTAAATGCCTCCTGTGCGATCCGTCGCACAAACATCAACACTGAATTTAACAGTTGTGAACAAAATAAAGCAGGAGGTATATTTAAGACAGTACAATTGCTCTGTAGCGAATGCACACAGGACTTCTCACGAGCAGAAACCAAACCAAAACCTCCCCGTGGCTGCAGATCTGCATGTGTGTGTGCGCGGTGCGCTGGTATCGCTGCTATTCTGTGTGCCAAATCCTGCCGTGACCAGAGCCATACAGTAAGAGAGTTCCGCAAACCCCCAGAGCCATGTAATAAGAGAGTTATGCAACTGTCACAGACTCAGTTCTCATGAATGAAACTGCACCCAGAGATCGATTTGGTATGCTTTTTACAAGGCCTTAGATGGCGGTCTTTTTTACAAGATGTTAAGTACTATTTATTTTTTCCTGCCTAAAGCTGCTGATGTGGGTATATGCCTATAGCCAGGCTATTTCAGTAGGCTAATATGGTTGATGATTTATTAGTAAAGTCTAATAAATGTGTGCGTATTCAATACAAAATTTGCCCATTTAAAAAAAAACATCTTTAAACTACTCATAATTGATTAACATTTATACAGCACAATAGGCCTACCGGTCTATTCTTCCTTACTTACCACAGTAAACAGGCCTTAACTGACCCCAAAGGTTAATATGGTATGTGAAATCATCCCTACACCTTCAACCGCTTATCCGTAGTTGGGTCACAGGGGCAACAGCTCCACCAGAAAACCGCAGACCTAACTAACCTAATAACCGCGCTGCTTCGCCGCGTGGTCCTAGAAGTGTTCCTTATTCCAAGATCTCAGAGTTGGCAACCCTTGTGTGTGTGTGTGTGTGTGTGTGTGTGTGTGTGTGTGTGTGTGTGTGTGTGTGTGTGTGTGTGTGTGTGTGCGTGTATGTGTGTGTGTGTGTGTGTGTGTGTGTGTGTGTGCGCGCGCGCGCATTATTGTTGTCTTTACTCTGAAAGTGACATTACAGGTTTTACCATCTAAACTCAATCTCTCCATCTGGTTTCCAGTAACTCCACTCCCACTAATCACAGCCATCAACACATCACTGAAACTATCATACATCTTTACACAGGCCTTTGCATAAGTATGTGACACTAGTACGGTGGTAAAAGCTCCATGCCAGATGGCTCGAATTACAGCATTTTCTGCTTTTTTCCCCCTCCTGGTTCTATGGATTTCAGATTCCTACCTGAACTCACCCTGGATTTTACACCAGGAGCAGATGGAACGATACCAACGATACGGCGACACAAAGGAGGAATTCCACAGTGACTTTTTCCTTCTGAACGGCTCTGAACGGAAACACATCTCCTTTGGCTCAGCGGCGATCCACAGCTTACTGACATCTAACCCGGATCGGAAGAATAAACCCCCGGGTGGCAAAATCGATCGCAGAGCCGTGATTGTTCTTTGTTTATTAATGGCGGGAGATGTAGAACTAAATCCAGGGCCTAATCCCCGTCTACAGGCAGAACAGCAGCAGCAGCTTTCCAGCCAGGAGAATCAACAGGACAGTTTGAAACATCTGTGCAGTGACCAGGCTGTAGTCGGTGACAACAGCACCCAGAGCCAAGAGAGCTCACCACCAGACCAGTTTACAGTGAGCAGCGGACCCCCCACGTTGACCTGCAGAACAGCCAAAATCTTAGAAGAAACCCTCGCTAGGGCAGCCAGCATGAGCAGAGCCACAGGCACCGCCAGCCCCTGCCACGCACCCACCTCCAGACCTGATGACACAGACCCACTCCCCCTACCCATCACCTGCCTGACAGCAACCCCACCACCACCACCACGACAGCCAACCAGCCTGGACAAAGGACCCCTCCCCACACCTGCTATCAGACAGATGGTTCATACTGGTAAGGACCTCTCTCCACACCTGCTATCAGACAGATGGTGCATACCAGTAAGGCAAACATCCTGAGTTTCTCTGGAACCAAACTTGCTAAATTATGAATTGAGTGTGAAAAAACATACTTAGCCTATATTATTTTTTTATCGCCATGAATCTCCCCAGTTGATTTACTTACACAAAGAAAATTATTAATTGTATTACATTCTTAAATGTTTCGATAGTCAGAAGAAAGACACCACTGAGGAACTGAGGCGCCCACACACACACACACACACACACACACACACACACACACACACACACACACACACACACACACACACACACACACACACACACACACACACACACACCTGTACAGACACCCAAAAACAAACTGGTCAGACTCAGGCTGTAACCTGGACTTGGTCCCCGAACACACCTCACCCCTGCCCACTTTGACAGACACTGTTGGCCTAGGGTTAACGACAGAGTACAACATCTTACAATGCATCTGGTCCACAAGATACACTACCAAAATACCCATGTACATGTCCAAATACTTACAGATGTTGTTGTTTACCAGAAGCTGTCATCCAGACTGAGGTACAAAGAAGAAACATGGATCCTGGTCAACCAACTACAGGGTCAGTGTTAAATGTTTCATATTTCTGTACACTTTAGTGGAGCATGCTGTGAGCTTGTAGATCCTTTTTAACATCTTGTCAGATGAAGGTCCTCAGTCTGATTCCAGTTTGGAGTGTTTGACATACAATGTCCTCATTTTTTTATTTCACATTTAGTTTTATTTGACTAAAATTCTTTCATGGAATTTCAGCCCCACCTCTAATATCGTCTGCATGTCTCTGCAGCAGACATTATATGATTAACGGATCTATATTGTGAAATGTAGCTGTAATTTGACATGACTTGTCATAATGGAATTCCTAGCGATTTAATATTTAGTTGTTGTTGGTTGTCAGGGTTGATCATCAGAGATCAGAGTCTCCTGTACCCAGCTGTGTCTCCATGAAGAGTGACCACTCCAAGCAAGGACTGATTAACTTCAAAGATGGAGACCTCTCTACTGACCAGAGGTCAGAAAGCTCTCAATTGCCTTGCATCTTCCTACCAACCGACTGTCTACATATGTCCCAATTTGCCTTCCTACCTCTATGACTAGATACATGTCCATATACCTTCCTTCCTCTATGACTGTCTAGATATATGTCCAATCCTTCCTACCTCCTTAGGTCCTCCACTGTTGGCCTGCTCAATGTGAAACAGCTTTGAGCTCCTATACAGGCAGACGGCGTGGAATAAACTCTACAAAGTTTCTGTAGACATTTTTAATGCACAGCACAACTTCACTTCACACACTTATTTCAGTTGACCTTTTAAAATCCTTATTGTCCCCACTGTATTCACTGCTATAAGGGCCTCTAGTTCATTTCAACAGGACAGGTGTTTTGTGCTGAGAAGACGCTGTGTGATAATTCAGGCGTTTTAAGTGAGTCGTGCGTGTGCTCGTTAGGCACACATGCCTGTGATTCACCAAAGCTGGATTCTGTTTATCTTTTTACACATGTAGCCCATATGAACCCCTAGCAAAGTAAGGATGGGTTGAGTTAGTCTTAAAATCCTATTAGTTTGAGTTACAAGTAAAGAGACGGACAACAGAACTGGATTTTATAATGTTTAGTAAATAGAAATGTTCAGGGAATAGGGAAAAGTTGGCTGTAGGGATTGGGAGAAAATAAAATACAAAGCATCCAAAAGTGTGTAAAAGCAAACAAAAACAATGCAATGACCTCAACAGGATTAAGTAACCACGTAGCACGACTCACTTTAGTACTTAGTCACTTTAGCTTAAAGATACTTGGCGTGGATGCAACTGGGACGTATCCTCAGTGATGTATCCCAAGGTCATCGGGGTTTCGGGTCTCGCAACATCATACCCCTCACTCAGGCGACCCAGCCGGGGTTGATCAAGTCCCGACTTACGTCCCAGTAGCTACTCTCGGTCAGTCCACTAGGGAAAGACCCAAGGCCACACAATCCACTGCTCCAGAACTACTCTGCCGGTACTGGGAGACACCATACTCTGGTACATGGAAGGACTAGGCTCTGTGGGTTGACTCCTGTCCAGACCCCTCCTACGTCTCACCAGGTCTGCTCCTGCTCTCACCAGGCACAGGACCTGTGCGTTGCACCAGACTCCCAGCACCGGCATTTCATTCAGGAGCAGTGAATCATAATGGCCCTCCTAACGGCCTCACCAAGGGTTGTTGGGCTTCCTCCTCACGGAGGACACAGGCTGGGGCGCTAACCCATACTGCTCTCCGGTGGTCACCAGACTATACCTGGTTGTCACATAGTCTATTCCTATGAGCCACTATAAATAGAAACTAAAGCTTAAAGATCGCATGGATGCAACTGGGACGTATCCTCAGTGATGTAGAACACTTTTAAAATGACCCACCAGGATATGCCTGAATTTGAATACCTTTTAAATAACCTGACAGTTACTGTTTTTTAAGCTTAGTTTTTATACTGTCGTTTTTATACTGTTAGTAGTTTTAGTGTCTTTAATACTGTAGTGTTTTTACTGTTTTAGATCCGATGAAATAAAGGTATTTAAACCTAAGAAAGTATTTATTGCAGCACAACCTTGTTGTAGTTTTTAGCTATTGACTAAATATAAACAATGTGTTTTAATGTCCTTTAAAATGTACCTTTTAGAAACAAAACATGAAATCACATTAGACCTTGAATCTTAAATTCAAACCTCAAATTACCTTTAAATATGAAATTATTAGATCACTGTAGACCTTGAATTCAAACCTTAAATCTTAAAGGACGAATTACCTTCAAATATCAAATATATGTACAAAAGGAATTGACCACTCAATTACAATTAGAACAGTACAGTGTGTTTGTGTGTGTGTTACAAAATAAAATACTTGGGACTAGTTTCAAAATTCAAAAAAGTTCAAAACACTGATGGGTAAAGACCAATATTTAAACAGTACAATGTCCTTTAAACCTCAAATGTTCAAAAACACCTCAAAAGTTCTCAAAAATGTCCATAAACCTTCAAAACCTTAAGTGCACTTTAAATGTCTCTAAGCCGGCATAAACAAAAATAAAACAAAACCCACCCTCGTTGCAGGCCTGTTTACCTTCCAGTAGATGGCGTCCTCGCTCACAGACGTCCCAGCCGTGTGTCCCACGCTGACAATCCGCAAGAATGTTTGTTTTAAGAAAACGTCTGTTACGCTTCTTTTTTATCACATTACACACATCACATACCTTGCATACCTTCCGTCACCGATCTCCTTTCTGTTAGGCTGCCTCTACACAGGGTTTTGCAAAGTCCAAGGCTGTGTCCGAATTCATTCCCTATTCCCTATATAAGGCACTACTTTTGCCTTCCGCCATTTTGTTTGAGTGTCCGAATCGGTAGTGAGCGTTTTTGTACCCTAATATAGTGCACTGGAATATCCCACAATGCACCTGGATTTGTAGGGACCATCGGATGGTCACTAGAAAAGTGGATCTTGCCCACAATGCATGGCGCATCGAGCAGGACATCCACATGAAGATCGAAGAATAATAATAGCCTAACACACGTGTGTGCACGTGTGTTACAAATTACCGGTAAGCACTGTATATAACCCTAAATGCTTACAAATGTATTTTCACAAAACTATAATATTAAAGCCATTATATATACATAATATTACATAATCGGTTTCTAGCGAAAACATAACTATATATAATATAACTATGACTAATTGGTCAAACTTTAAAAGTGCATAGGCCCGCGCAGTGGATTTATAGCGCCCTCTACCGATATTGACGTCAGGGGTCTTTCCTGCTGCCTGGCCGCTGTCAGAAATTCAGACAGGAAGTAGCAGGAAGTGGGATACACACAAAACGCAGGTCCTGTTGAAAATGTACTAGAGGCTTGTGTACGTCGATCTGGAGCAGAGCTGACGCTGATCCAGGCGTTACTATTGTGGGTTAATTCTTAAGTGTAGGTAACCTGCAAAAAACTCTCAAAACTGTTGACACATGTCCCTCAAAAATAGCCTAAGTATCCCAATGATATATTTAAAATGCCTGATGGGGCTGTACACATCTCACATTTGATTTTTATGAAAATAAAATTACTACATCCGCCACTTTGGGAAATGTAGTTCTGAATCTGTTGATGTCGCGGGTGTGTGACGTCAATAGGAGAATGCAGAGAGAGGTCTTTTCGTCTTGTTGCAATGCTAACTCCGATGGACACGCCCTTCTCCTCGTCACCACGGTATCTCCCCAGCAACGCAGGCGTGCTTATTGAGTATAGACAGAATCAGCGTGGAGTCGAGACTATTTATAGCACTCAGTTCTTGGAACAACTTTTCGGTGTCTACAACTTTTGGAAAATGCCAAAGAGATGCGTAATCGGTGGTTGCAGCAATATAGGTGGGAAGGGAATTCCGATACACGTTTGGCCCAAAAACGAAAAGACAGCCAAAAAATGGGACACTTTTGCACGCATTAGACGTGCTGACTGGACCAAGGGGCTACCGGGGAAGTCCACTATATAATATGTGGGGAACATTTTCTTCCATCCGATTACAACGGCTATTGTCAGTGGAAATCTGGCATGGCCTCAAAGCCACATTTGAAAAGGGATGCTGTGCCTATAACCTGGCATACTGAGCGTACGTGGATGTTTTTACGCAGTGCGGAGACATGAGATTGTGAAAGAGCTTGCTGCTGCTGATCCCCGAGAGGATCAGTATCAGTGGGTAGACGCAGCGGTGGTCCGCTGGCTCGTTCGGTTATTTACGACAGTAGTTTTCAACCTTTTTGATACCAGGGCCCACTAGGCTATTTATTCTGCATTTGAGCCACGGACCACCGTTTGAGGACATTTAGCCCCACAGACCCCAAAACTAAAGATTTCTTTTGCTTTTGTCCAAATTAGTTGTGTACACTTGGGCTAATTCAGATGATAAATATTTTAACTCTTGAGAGTGTAAAATTTTTTACGATCTCAAGAGTTACATTTGGTTGACCAACTTAGCTGAGGACCACCTGGAACTCTTTCAGGGACCACTGGTGGTTTCAGGGACCAGTGGTGGTCCCCGGACCACCGGTTGAAAACCCCTGATTTACGAGCATGTTTACCAAGATTACTCTCTCCTTCACAAATACTCCTCCTGTTTTTAATGTTATCGTCATGGTTCTATCCCAGCATAAGGCACAGTTGCTGCTAACGTAATGTCCATAATCCATCCACCGAGTCCCCTCGCATTCCAGCGGCAGAAAACAACTAAACGTTGGCTTGGTCGAGAACTCCAGTTTGTACCCATTCAGGCAGCTCGAGCGCTCAGTTTCCGACCCCGCAATGTCGCAAGTCTTGTACTAGATGGCTCTGAGTCACTGGTCAGCTGGAGTGAAGGCACGCCCCTCGCGACTGCAGTGTATACAACCATAGCCACATACGCTAGCCCTGTTTCAACATGGATTTTGCAAAAACGGTCTGAGAGACTGTCTGAGTAAAAACAACGTGTGGTGGCCGTGTGGTCCCCGGTCACGATCATTAACAGAGTTATGCATGTGCTCCCTTACGAGAGTGTTTAATATGGTAATTCCCACGGCCACTCTTCTATGCAAGTCTATGCAAGGCAATGGGAACCCGATGAGATGTTCTCCTAATGACGCGCCATATGAACTCGTAACTTTCCGGCGTGATTGGCCAGTGCTTCGGGGGTTGGACCACCTTTCTTCTGATAGCCCCCAGAGCAAATACACACCAAGTAATGTTGTATTGGCAAATGTGTTTGTAATTATGACACAATTTGATTGGGAAAAGTAGTGCAAAACAGGTTACTTACACTTTAAACTGTGGTTTCAAAAGAGGGTTTTATAGTGTAGCTCTCAGGATTACTAATTATTCATTATTACATAATTGACAGTGTGGAAAAAATGGGGTTGCAAAATTGTGTTATTGAAAAAAGATAAAAAAAAAAATACTCATTGCCATTCAAATATGTCTTTATACATAAATATATGTCTTAACATTTTTCTAAATGAATCAGTGGTTTAGGTCTAGGCTACATATCATGAGAATGGTTTGTCTTCAACAACAAAACACAATTTTCCAGTGCATTAGACCCAAGGTTCTCACAGCTGTAAGATGGTGCATTAAAAGTCTGAATTTAACTCTCGCTGCAGCTGACAGTAGGCTACATGATTATATAATCTATCTTGTGAAATGTGTCAATTATACTTGATTGACTTAAAGGGATATTACACTTTCGAAAAAGAATGGTCTAGAATTTTCGAAGAATTTTATGGTCTACTCCGTCTCACGTGAACAGAGAGTTAAGTTACTCTTTTCAGTATTTAGATATTTGATATTAATTTTAGCATATTCACCCCCTTCCCATACAAAGCCATTATAACTTAAAACTCCATTTTAACCATGACAGATTATTCGAAAACAACCCAATCTTTTTTGGTGACTGATAGTGTTCTCCTATGTGAGAAGGATGCAGAATTTTAATTACAGTTTTCATTTATTTTTAAATTATTGTTTTGGAAAATGTAGCCACCTCGATTTTTGGGTATATAGCTAGGCGGAAAAATGGTGTTTTCAATGCATGATAGTTCAGTTGGTGATAGAAGCATGAAATTTGGCACAGATGATCTTCATATGACCCTAAACAATAATCAACCTCGGGCCACCTTGGGCCGCAAGATGGCGGCCCCAAAATCCAAGATGTCTGCCCAGAAACGTGGTTTTTCCTTCATAACTTGAAATGCATTGATTTTACACCCCATAGATGTATTGAACGTTAATACAAAGTTGGCCATTACGGACGATTTGGTACCAAGTACGTGTCTGTATCTCCTACGGTTCTTGAGATACAGCATATAGGTACTTTCACAGATTGAGGAGAGCAAGACATTTGTAACATTGATTCTTTAGTCAATCAAATGGTCATACAGACATGAAAATTGGTACACACACTCTGCAAACCCCACTATTTCTAAAAGTACTGCATGCCTTGCAAAATTCCAAGATGGCAGCCCCCAAAATCCAAGATGTCTGTCCAAAAATGTAGTTTTTCCTTCATAACTCGAAATACGAAGATCCCATAGATGTATTGAACGTTAATATAAAGGGCATTACGGACATTTTGATACCAAGTACATGTCTCTATGTACTACGGTTCTTGAGTTACAACATATCCGTATTCATGAGGCACCAAAAGTGTAACATTTTGGCACATTTCACTATTTAACTCAATGATCCCTTAATCACTTTCAGGAATCATTTTCAGGAAATGGACCTACATGTATCTGCTATCATAAACCACTTTAAGTTTCCCAATTGATGAAACGGGTAGGGAGTTATTAAACCAATCGTAAAGGGCTGTTTCAGTGCTACATTTGCTGCGTATAGTTGGCGAATATAAGCCACCCAGAAATGTCTGTCTGTGCATCTGCCCTTCACAATAAGGGTATATGTGAAGCGGACGCAAGCGTAGCATGTGTCTAGTATAATGGTATAGTATGCTAATAGGCGTAATAGTGTGATATATGCAATAGTGTAATAGGATTAATAGTGTAATATATGCAATAGAGGTATACTGTAATATGGTAATACATGTAATAGTGTCATAGTGTAACATGTGTAATAGTGTAATAGGGTAATGTGTGTAATAGTGTCATAGAGTAAGATGTGTAATAGGGTAATATTGTAATAGTGTCATAGTGTAACATGTGTAATAGGGTAACATGTGTAATAGTGTCATAATGTAACATGTGTAATAATTTCATGGTGTAACATGTGTAATAGTATAATAGGGTAATATGTGTACTAGTGTCATAGCGTAATATTTGTAATAGTGTCATAGGGTAACATGTGTAATAGTGTCATAGTGTAACATGTGTAATAGTGTCATAGTGCAACATGTGTAATAGTGTAATAGGGTGTAATAGGATAATATGTGTAATAGTGTCATAGTGTAACATGTGTAATAGGGTAATATGTGAAATAGTGTCATAGTGTAAGATGTGTAATAGCGTAATAGGGTAATATGTGTAATAGTGTCATAGTGTATTATGTGTAATAGGGTAATGGGTTAATATGTGTAATAGTATAATATATGTGCAATAGTGTAATAGGGCAATTACACTATACAGCTATTTTGTATACCACACTCTTACCTTAATGCACATATATTACACTATTACACATATTAACCCATTACCCTATTACACATGTTACACTATGACACTATTACACATATTGCCCTATTACACATGTTGCACTATGACACTATTGCACATATTACCCTATTACGCTCTTACACATGTTACACTATGGTACTATTACATATATTACCCTATTACACTATTACACATGTTACATTAAGACACTATTACACATATTACCCTATTACACTATTACACATGTTACACCATGACACTATTACACATAGTGCCCTATTACACTATTACACGTGTTACACTATGACACTATTACACATATTACCCTATGACACTATTACACATATTATCCTATTACACTATTACACATATTACACTATGACACTATTACACATATTAGCCTATTACACATATTATCATATTACACTATTACACATGTTACACTATGACACTACTACATATATTACCCTATTACACTATTACACATGTTACACTATGACACTATTACACTATTACACATGTTACACTATGACACTATTACACATTGCCCTATTACACTATTACACATATTACCCTAATGCACTATTACACATGTTATACTATGACACTATTACATATATTACCCTATTACAGTATACCGCTATTGCATATATTACACTATTAGCCCTATTACACTATTGCATAAATTACACTATTACGCCTATTAGCATATTATACCATTATACTAGGACACATGCTGCACTTGGTGCGTCCGCTTCAGATATACACTTATTGTGAAGGGCAGATGCACAGACAGACATTTCTGGGTGGCTTATGTTCGCTAACTATACGCAGCAAATGTAGCACTGAAACAGCCCTTTACAATCGGTTTAATAACTCCTGACCCGTTTCATCAATTGAGAAACTTGAAGTGGTTTATGATAGCAGATACATGTAGGTCCATTTCCTGAAAATGATTCCTGAAAGTGATTAAGGGATCATTGAGTTAAATAGTGAAATGTGCCAAAATGTTACACTTTTGGTGCCTCATGAATACGGATATGTTGTAACTCAAGAACCGTAGTACATAGAGACATGTACTTGGTATCAAAATGTCCGTAATGCCCAACTTTATATTAACGTTCAATACATCTATGGGGCTTAAGATCTTCGTATTTCGAGTTATGAAGGAAAAACCACATTTTTGGACAGACATCTTGGATTTTGGAGGCTGCCATCTTGGAATTTTGCAGGGCATGCAGTACTTTTAGAAATAGTGGGGTTTGCAGAGTGTGTGTACCAATTTTCATGCCTGTATCACCATTTGATTGACTTAAAAATCAATGTTACAAATGTCTCTCCTCATTTGGCTCTCCTCAAGCTGTGAAAGTACCTATATGCTGTATCTCAAGAACCGTAGGAGATACAGACACATACTTGGTACCAAATTGTCCGTAATGGCCAACTTTGTATTAACGTTCAATACATCTATGGGGCGTAAGATCAATGCATTTCAAGTTATGAAGGAAAAACCACATTTCTGGGCAGACATCTTGGATTTTGGGGGCCGCCATCTTGGAATTCTGCGTGGCCCGAGGTTGATTATTGTTTAGGGTCATATGAAGATCATCTGTGCCAAATGTCATGCTTCTATCACCAACTGAACTATCGCATCAAGTTTCCGCTTAGCTAATATATAATATAAATAAATTGTAAATGAACTGTAATTGAAACTCCACTCTCACGTATTAGGAGAACAATATCAGTCACCAAAAAAAAAAAAAAAAAAGATGGGTTGTTTTTGAATAATCTGGCATGGTTAAAATGGGGTTTTAAGTTATAATGGGTTTGTAGAGGAAGGAGGCTGATATACTAGAATGAACATCGAATATCTAAATACTGAAAAGAGTAACTTATAACCTGTCTGGGGTGTTCGCATGACACTGAGTAGTCAGTAAAATGACCAAAGGTTTTTTCGAAAGTGGAATATCCCTTTAACTTGATCAACATTGACATTTTACATGTAGTTGATGTTGGTTGTCAGGGTTGATCATCAGAGATCAGGGTCTCCTGTACCCAGCTGTGTCTCCATGAAGAGTGACCGCTCCAAACAAGGACAAATTGACTTTAAAGATGGACACCACTCTACTGATCAGAGCTCAGAATGTAAAACTACCGGTACCATGCATGTGTTGTTCTTGTGTGTGTGTGTGTGTGTGTGTGTGTGTGTGTGTGTGTGTGTGTGTGTGTGTGTGTGTGTGTGTATGTGTGTGTGTGTGTGTGTGTGTGTGTGTGTGTGTGTGTGTCCTCCACAGTGACCAGCAGCAGAAATCTCAACAGGGTTCCAGTGGTCAGTCAGCTCAGGAACATCAAACAGATCTGGACTCCATATTTAAGGTACATCAATATACAACAACAGCTTTACTTCATCTACACAACATGAATACATAATGAGTTGATCACAATAGAGACAAGCGGGCCTTGTGTAAACTGTGTAAATGTTGTGCATGTTTGGCACGGCAAGAAAAAAGTACCCCCCCCCCCCCCCCCCCTTCAATTCTGAGCTTAAAAGGCTCAGACTCAGAGAATCAGCCATTATTGTCGGTTAAAAGATGGAGAGAGAAGAGCTTGTGTATGACACAAATGTAAGTACAAGGGATAACACCCGACGAACTAGTGATTTGTTGCCTAATAACCCGAGGTCAGTTATTAGTCAGTTACTACACAACTACACAATTAGTCAGTTACTACACAACTCCTATTATAAGTTATTAGGAGTTGTGTAGGCTACGTTCATCCGTGCAAGGAGGTCTGTTGGTGAGCAGAGACATATGTGACCTATTGACCGCTCATGTGACCAGAGCGCCTCAGACATTCAGTTCAGTCTGATGAGTGTCACCAGATCTGAGTCATTCCACGGAAACGGTACCATTTGCAGTCCCTCTGACCGTTTTGGCTGTATTTTATTGATGGAGTCACTGAAAAATATTTTTAAAAAGTTTTTTTTTAATCAATTGAAATGTTCCCTTTAATATTGTGTAAACATTACATGGATTTTATCTTCATATCAGAAATTATCTTGCTTTCTTTCAGTAGACACCCCCTATTTTGTCCATTTTTCCATGTCCCCAGTGGCCTTCGATGAAAGTGGACTTGACATATGACTATTAAACATCAACAAAAATCCAAAAATTATGACATGAGCATATATATCTATCTGTACTTTATTGCTGGACATGTTAAGTTTTTGAATAACTATACTCAACAAAACTATAAACATTTTTGTTTTTGCTTTTTCAGGGGATGGACTTAAAGACCTAAAATTCATTCCAGATATACAATATAACCATTTCTCTCAAACACTGTTCACAAATCTGCCTAAATGTGTGATATTGAGCACTTCTGCTTTGTTAAGATAATCCATCCCACCTCACAGGTGTGCCACATCAAGATGCAGATGTGACATCATGGTTAGTGCACAGGTGTACCTTAGACCAGGGGTCGGCAACCTTTTAGACATGAAGTGCCATGATTTTTTTTCGTTGACCCTCCGAGTGCCACAGTAAAATTTACAATAAATTAAATAAATAAATAGGCCTAGAGTCAATAAATCGAGCATTTTCATGATTTTTACATATTTAATGGCCATTTTCTGCAGTTATGTCATGCTTAGGCCATATTAGACTTAGGTGACCAAAACTCTTCATTTGAGGACAAGTAGGCCTATTACTTGTGAGGGTAAAGTCGGAGAGTTAATTGCGGGTAGCAATATATTACTTAAGTTGGTATTAAAAATGCCTCATATTTGTCCACACATAGTCCTAATAGTGCCCATCATTTTGTTATTTATTCATGTTGGTCTGTATTTCTCCTGTTATTTTAACAGGCTTAAAACGCATCTAGCAAAAAAGAGACAGTGAGAGAAAACAGAAAGGGGACTATTAGGGCAATTGACCACTGTAGTCTGTCAGTCACAATGTGGGACAGGGTGTCAATTTGTGGGATGACTGAAAAGTAAAATGAGTGACTGTCCCACATAAAGAGGGACCTCTGGTCACCCTGAGACTGTCCCACAGAAACAGGGACATCTGGTCACCCTCAAACAACAAGCCGTTTTTCTGCTCCGACACACACACACACACACACACACACACACACACACACACACACACACACACACACACACACACACACACACACACACACACACACACACACACACACACACACACACACACACGCAGCGTTTGCAATACGCAAGGATAGCTCTGCTACAAGCTAGCCATGCTAACAATATTCACACACCAGTCAAAACGCAATAATTTCAGCGTTGTCTGGTTAGGCTGACATGACGGGAGGACCGCGGGTTCTGCAGGGCAGACACAGACGCCATGCCAAGGAGGATTACTTTTTACTGGTTTTGGAGGAAAGTTGGACAAGGGGCTCCGCGTGCGTGCACGCCCTTATGATTGATCAGAGCGCAGCAAGCGTCAACACTGGATCAGACTCGCTCCGGTTGAATATTGATTAAATTAATTAATAATCGCGGCCGTTGCAATTTGCTAATCAAATCGCAATTTCAGTTTGAAGCCTTAGCGAAATAGTAGGCCTATAATCTTTTATTTTACAACGTGCACATTCAATAGGAATAGGAATTATTACTGAGATAAAAAAAAAAATTAAAAAAAAAAAAAAAAAAAACTTTCCCCAGAATCTGGCCGCGTGCCAGCCGATACCACCCGGCGTGCCATCGTTGGCACGCGTGCCTAGGGTTGCCGACCCCTGCCTTAGACTGTCCACAACAAAAGGCCACCCTGAAATGTGCAATTTTCTTTTGCCTTATTGGGTGTATGGGCCTCCAAACCAGTCAGTATCTGGGGTGACCACCATTTGCCTCATGCAGTGCAACACATCTTCTTCGCATAGAGTTTATCAGATTGTCAATTGTGGCCTGCGGAATGTTGGTCCACTCCTCTTCAATGGCTATGTGAAGTTGCTGGATATTAGTGGGAACTGGTACACACTGTCAAAATGGTAATAACACAGTATTAGCACATTATTACCATTTCGGCTGCACGTATATACTGTATATATATATATATATATATATATATATATATATATATATATATATATATATATATATATATATATATATATATATATATATATATATATATATATAATCAAAAATAATCAAATTAATCCAAAGCTTTGTAATATTTGACCTGACTGACAAGGATGTTTCGGTCAATTAAACCAGATTGTATATAGTGTATCAATGAGTGATATAGTGTATCAATGAGTGAGTTTTTCCAGATCGAAATTTCCCATCATTCAGTGGGCCATCAAAGCTGTCTGATTGGCGGGAATGGCCGTAGATCCCAGAGATCCTAAGTCTCAAATGATGCAAGGACTGGATGGCTCTAAATTTCCTCAGTTTGAATGAAGGCAAAACAGAGGTCATAGTGTTCGGCCCCAGTGGCCCAGGCGGTTCACCCACCGACCTGGGTCCCCTGCAGCCGTACGCCAAATCTGTTGTTTCCAACCTTGGCGCCAAATTTGACAGTGCTCTTAAACTGGACAAACAGGTTAACGCTGTGGTCAGCTCCAGCTTTTATCACCTGAGGCTTCTCGCCAAAATCAAGCCCTTTCTGTCATTTAGCGACCTTGAACATGTTATTCATGCTTTTATTTCCACTCGTCTGGACTATTGTAATGCACTGTATGCAGGCCTTAACCAGGGCTCTATGGCACATTTACAACTGGTCCAAAATTCTGCAACGCGTCTCCTTACTGGAACCCGCAAACCTGACAACATTACACCAATCTTGGCTTCTCTTCACTGGCTCCCTGTTCGCTTTAGGGTTGATTTCAAGATTTTATTATTCGTATTCAAAGCACTTAATGGGCTGGCGCCACAGTATCTGTGCGAACTTATAGAGGTGTATAACCCCCCAAGATCATTGAGGTCTGCAGGCCAACTGAATCTCAAGGTGAAGAAAAAGTCACGCCTCAAGACCAGAGGTGATCAGGCTTTTGCCAGTGTTGCTCCCAAACTTTTTGTACAGCAATTTGGATTGTGAAAAGTGCTATATACGTAAATAAAGTGGATTGGATTGGATTGGAACATGTGCAAAATCCCTGAGAGTATCTCTGAGAGTTAGATACAGGGCTAGTAATATTGAACAAAACAATGGCCGGTCAGTTACTAGTAGTTTTATCTCTGTGGGCAGGTACCAAATCAAGCTGGATAGGAAAATTAGCATCTCCATGAAGCTTGTCAACATATCGAAGCACAATACACTAAAAACATGTCTGTGTTGAAGTTTTCAGCCGATAACATGGCCTAAATCATGTTTTTTTGCCATGTGCAGTCTCCAGGCCATGTTATTGGCTGGTGTTGATCCACTGACAGTGAAAACATGCTTCAGTATGTTGACAAGCGTCATGGAGATGCTAATTTTCCTTTCCAGCTCGATTTGGCACCTGTTCACAGAGCCAAAACTACTAGCTGCTGTACTGACCATGGTATTACTGTCCAGCCAACTGTCCTGTCAAGAGGAAGGTGTGAGACATAAGACTGAACAATACAAATTAATTTACAGCCCGTATCAAACCAAAACTGGGCTTCCATAACACCTCTACAGTGCCACAGGTTGATCACCTCCATGGCACGCCCCATTAATGAAATAATTTGTTCAGTACCCCAGACCAAGTATAGACGTCATACATTAATACAGTATACTTTTCAGATAGTCGACATTTCTTGTTTAAAACATTTTTCTTTGTAGTGGTCTCGTAAAATATTCTAATTTTTGAAATCCTGTTTTGGTGGGTTTTATGAGCTGGAAACCAAAATTGTGTAAAAAATAAATTAATTAATACTTGAAATCATTTACATTGTGTGCACTGGGGGGGTTATGGGGGCATGGTGGGGGGGGGGGTTATGAGGTGGGTATGGTGGAGGGTTATGGGGGGCATGGTGGGGGGGTTATGAGGTGGGTGTGGTGGGGGGGAATGAGGTGGGTATGGTGGGGGGGATTATGAGGTGGGTTTGGTATGGTGGGGGGTTATGAGGTGGGTTTGGTATGGGGGGGGGGGGTTATGGGGAGCATGGTGGGGGGGGGGTTATGAGTAGGGTATGGTGGGGGGGTATGAGGTGGGTATGGTGGGGGGATTATGAGGTGGGTTTCGTATGGTGGGGGGGTTATGGGGTGGGTTTGGTATGGGGGGGGTATGGGGGGCATGGTGGGGGGGGGGGGGGTTATGAGGTGGGTATGGTGGGGGGGTATGAGGTGGGTATGGTGGGGGGGTTATGAGGGGCACAAAATTTTTTTTTTGTTTTGAAGATTTATCAAATATCTGATCTACAAAAGTAATGGAATGTGCTGTGACCTTGTAGATGAGCTATTTTCAAAGTATAAAATGGGATTAGAACAGTGGTAAAATGTTTGCTGTGGACCGCCTGGACTGTCCTCATCGACCCTTGAGGTCCCCACACCAGACTTTAACATCTTGTAGAGGGCGCTGTTTTCCCTTTTCCTTTCAGATTGCATTTAAGAACAAAAAAGGCACCCTAAGAGTCCTCCTCAGTGTGCGTAGATTTTGTTCTTACCTACGAACAAATCACAGCTAAGAAAACATTGAGGGATCCCAAAATGTTCTTAAAAACTTCTTAAGTGTGCCTAAGAACAAATTTCCCCTTAAGAACATCTTAAGAACGGTTGGCGCATGAGGCCCAATTATTATTAATAAGGGTAATAATAATAATCATCTGGGCACTCCCCAAAAATTATCACAACCCCCAAGAGGTCGTGATTCCCCAAGGGGTCGTGGAAAGACTTCACATGACATTAAAGTTGCCTTCATGTGCATAAGCATGAGGGAACATAGAGCTGAGGGAACTTAGAGCTGAGGGAACATAGAGCTGAGGGAACATAGAGCTGAGGGAACTTAGAGCTGAGGGAACATAGAGCTGAGGGAACAGAGCTGAGGGAACATAGACATGACCCCGCATTGTACAACTCTTCTGACCAACATGCTACAGAAAGTTGCAATTTAAAACCTCATTTTACACCGTTTTAGAGGCATTTTATACTCTCACATGTGGTCGTAAATCATAACAGCTCAGTTCAGTTCAGTTCAGTTCAGTTCAGTTCAGTTCAGTTCAGTTCAGTTCAGTTCAGTTCAGTTCAGTTCAGTTCAGTTGGATTTATTTCAGCACTTAGGGCATGGTGAGTGTTACAGACTTTAGACACATAATTTATACATGTACATACTTTTTTTTTTTTTTTTTTTTTTCCTCTCTTCCACCCGCATGTCCTTCCCAGCCCCAGAGTCTGAAAGGGGTCGGGGGGAAGCCTTTCGGCTTGTCGAGCCCCACCCAAGAGACCATTCGGTCACATATTTACAAAGGCATATACATACACATACATACCCTCATGTTCATACCCATCCACATCCGTACGCACACACACACACATACTTATGCATACTCATGTTTATGTGTGCATGCGCACACGCACGCACAGGTACATGCACACGCACATGCACATGCATGCACACGCACGTGCACACACAAACACACATTTATATTGTTGCATTACATACCTATGCACACACCTGGGACATATCCCAGTGATGCGGAGTGCATTCACTGCACTCCATCACCATCTGGTCTATTCTAATAACCTTGATGGCAAAGAGCAATTCACGATATGCAATAGTAGCCAATATCTGTACATATGTGTGTGCATATACATATATGCACACACATATGTATATGTATGCATATATCCACATGTGTCTATATGCTCAGTTCAACATTATACAATATGATCTACCTAGTAAGGTATAGCATGTTTTATTTTATTATTTAGTATAGTGTTTTTATGTGTATACAGTATGATCTACCTAATAAGGTATAGCATGTTTTATTTTATTATTTAGTATAGTATTTTTATGTGTATACATGATTACGCAGTTAATATGGTACATTTTACCATTGTATAATAGTATGATAAAGACAATATAATAAGGTATATAGGTTAGATATTAATATGTTAATGAACAGTACAATGAGATTAGTATAATATATAGCTTAGATATTAATATTACGAACAATATTATGAACAGTACAACTTTACTGCTCTCCTGCCCTACTGTAATTGTGAAAAATTATCTTTTTTAGTTTGCTTTTGAATTGGTTGATGTTATCACAGAGTTTCAGCTCATCCTCCAGCTCGTTCCACAGAGTAGCTCCATAGGAGGAGATACTCCTCGTTTTCAAGTCTGTGCACATAACAGGTTTTTTGAAGTTCAATGGTCCTCTCAGATTGTATCCTCCCTCCTTATCTAAGAATTTGCTTCTTAGATTAGGTGGTAGTTGATTATATCGTGCTTTGTACATGATTTGCAGGATTTTGAAATTGACCAGATCCATGAACTTCAGGAGATTAGAATGTAAGAATAGAGTGTGGGTATGGTCGCGATATCCAGCATTGTTGATGACCCTTAGTGCTCTTTTTGTATTGTAATTAATGGATTTATGGTTGATTTATGGTTATGTCCCCATACCTCTGAGCAGTAGTTCAGATACGGCAGGATCATTGCACAGTACAGTGTGTGTAACGAGCTGGGGTTGAGTAGATGTTTCACTTTATTTATAACTGAAATGCTCTTTGCCATCTTTTTACAAACATGTTCAGTGTGGGGTTTCCAGCAGAGTTTGTGATCCAGGATTACGCCCAAGAATTTGTTTTCATATACCCTCTCTATTGTTTCGTTGTCTATAATCAATTGGATATCTGATGGCATCTGTCGGTTTCCAAATACCATACTTTTGGTTTTGCTTAGATTTAATGATAGTTTATTTCTGTCAAACCAGAGTTTATATTTATGCATTTCTGTTCTTAGGTCCGTCATTAGCTGCTGGATGTCATCCCCTGCACAGAACATATTTGTGTCATCTGCGAATAATACACATTTCAATGTTTTAGACACTGTACAGATATCGTTAATATATAGGTTGAAGAGTTTGGGGCCCAAGACAGACCCCTGAGGGACCCCACACCTTATTACCATATTTCTTGATTTGCAATTACCAAACTGAACAATTTGTTCCCTTCCTTTTATATAGCTTTCCAGCCAATTGGCCATGACACCCCTGATGCCATACTTTAACATTTTCTTTAGAAGGATCTCATGATTGATTGTATCAAAGGCCTTTTTTAGGTCTACAAACACTCCAACCGTATACAACCTATTGTCTATGTTTTTGATTATTTCTTCAGTTAATTCGAGTAAAGCCATAGCGGGAGACCTGTTGGCTCTAAAGCCGTATTGATTTTCAGATAATAATTTATTTTTTTCTACAAAACTGTCGAGCCTCTCCCCAAATAATTTCTCCAGTATCTTTGAGAACTGTGAAAGTAAGAAAATTGGCCTATAGTTGGTGAAGAGTTGTTTATTTCCTGATTTGAAGATTGGGATGACCTTTGCTTTTTTCATTCGTGTAGGGAAGACACCATTCCTGAAGGAAAGATTGCATATATAAGTAAATGGTTTTATTGTGGTGTCGATTATTTTTTTTTATCAATGACATGCTGAGGTCATCACAGTCGGTTGAGGTCTTATTTTTACATCTACCAATTAGGTCCATAACTTCCTTTTCCTCTACAGCTATCAGAAATAGCGAGTTTGGGTTACAGAATCCCCAATCATCAGCTGGGACGGTTGCCTCTGTGTCTGATGTAATGTCATCTGCAAGACTAGGTCCTATATTTACAAAAAAGTCATTGAAGCCATTTGCTATTTCGTCTAGGTTGGATATAGATACCCCCTTGTAAATGAAGCAGCTTGGATAGTTTGTAGATGATGTTCGTTTTTTAATAATAGTATTCAATATGCTCCATAGTCCCTTTACATTATGTTTGTGGTGTTCTAGTAAGTTGTTATAATAATGTTTTTTGCTAGCTCTAGTCATGCTTATTACTTTATTTTTATATCTTTTATATTTAATTTCATTATCTATAGTTCTGTCTTTCAAGTATTTCTTGTATAATGTATTATTTTTATTACAGCTCAACTCTGTTGACTGAAATAATGATATAAAACAATTAGTTATAAAGATTCTGTTTGTTATTCCAACAATATATCTGATTCTGTAACCTCAGGCATGCCAAGTCTTCTCTTCTTACTCAACTCAGTTAGAGTAGTGACTATCTTTAGTACAAAAATCACAACTCTGTTATGAACTTAATTGGCTCAACTCCGTTATCAATTAACATGTTAAAAGATATATAAAAAATATATTGAATGCCTGAGATGGGAAATTATGTTTTTCTTATAGCTAAAGATGTCCTTAATAGTGTGGGCTATTCAGAAAAGTAAAACCTTTCGGTCAAAATTTCAGAAAAAAAAAAGTCCAAATGGTACCGTTTCCGTGGAATGACTCATCTACTGTTATTAGTCACTCACTGAATGAAACACCTGTTTTATCTCCCTCTATCTATCATATGACAAACAATTCCATTCAAATCCAATATTGTTGAGTTTAAACATTGTTATATTAATGTGTTTCAGCTACTTGAAGAGAAACTCGTAACACTTATGAAGAAAGAGATGAAGAGGTTCCAGAAGCTTCTGACAACAGATTACCCAGAATGCTTAGAGAGTCAGAGGGAGGAGGGGAGGGAGGGGGAGGAGAGGAGAAGCATCACAGAGGGAGCTCTGATGATCACACTGCACCTCCTGAGGAGTCTAAAGATGGAGGAGCTGGCTGACATCCTGATGATGAGTAAGAAATACATACATATATACCTTTAACTAGGGATGTTAATCGACACATATTTGGAATTTCGACACGTCGCGGCCCATTGTCGATATGTCGTCAATTAAAAATAAATAAAAAATAGCCCGCGGCGCCCGCGGGACCCAACGCAAAATGTTGCCATACGGCTCACAACGCAGCCGGGTGCATTCGTGTTCTGAGAGAATCGATGTTAAATTAGGCTACTGTCACTGTGTACCTTTTGCAGTATTATATCAAAGGTATAATCCATATTGAATCCATAATCCACAAGGGTCGAGGGAGGGGAAAGAGCGCCCGTGAGCGCCTTCTTTCTTGCTGTCTTTTTTTCTTTTTTTGGTCGCACTTGCAGAGCCGGATAAAAGGCTGTGCACAGGGGAGGAATGCCCCCCTAAACGCCCTAAATATAATGGATTGGCCGCATAAACTTTTCGCCTGCCCTCCCCAATTGTGAAATATTATATCCGGGCCTGACAAAAGCCGGCAAAGAGAGAGAGAGAAAAAAACATCTTCAAGTTTGAGCGCACGCCCCGCTCCAAAGATTTGAGCTTTGGAGCTCGAGATTTGACAAGAAAGCAGTGACATGTTCACAAACGGCTCCTCTCATCACGTCGGTGGTGAAGTTTAGGTGTTTGTGCCGTGGTTCCAAAAAATAAGCAAATAAGCGATCATAGCCGTTTCTTTGAGACAGACTGCGGGGGGAAGGAGGAGGAGGAGGACGCAGCACAGACGCGCACAGCACAGACATGTCCTCGGTACAGTGATAGTAATAGCCTACCCAAAATAAGCAATTCTCTTCCCTTGAAAACAGTAACGTTATAACATTTTGAACAAGAAATGACAAAGAATAAGAAATACAAATCATTATTACAACCCCAATTCCGTTGAAATTGGGACGTTGTGTAAAATGTAAAAAAAAACAGAATGCATTGATTTGCAAATCGTTTTCAACCTCTATTCAGTTGAATACAACACAAAGACAATATAATTAATGTTCAAACTGATAAACTTTATTGTTTTTTGAAATTATACAATCTTTTGTAAATTGATCCCTGCAACACGTACCACAAAAGTTGGGGCGGGGGCAACAAAAGATTGGGAAAGGTCATGAATGCACAAATAACGCCTGTTTGGAACATTCCACAGGTAAACAGGTTAATTTTAAACAGTTTAATATCGTTATTGAGTATAACAAGACCATCCCAGTCGCTCACAATCAAAGATGGGGCGAGGTTCACCACTTTGTGAACAATTCTGTGAGAAAATCATCCAACGGTTTAAAAACAATGTTTCTCAACATTCAATTGCAAGGAATTTGGTGATTTCATCATCTACAGTTCATAATATAATCAAAACGTTCAAAGAATCTGAAGAACTTGCTATACTAAAGCGTCAAGGCCGAAAACCAACACCAAACACTTGTGACCTTTGATCCCTCAGGTGGCTCTGCATTAAAAACTGACATCATTGTGTAAGGGATATTATTGTGTGGACTCAGGAACACTCAGAAAACCATTGTCAGTTTACATAATTTGTCGCTACACCTGCAATTGCAAGTTAAAAATCTACCATCGAAAAGCAAAGCCATACATCAGAAAGGTTGGTTTGAAAAACAACCAGAAATGCCTTCTCTGGGTCCACTATCATTAGAAATGTGGACTCATCAGACCACAGCCCACTTTTCCACTTTGTGTATAACCATTTTAAATGATATTGTACCCAGAGAAGGCATTTCTGGTTGTTTTTCTAGTTGTTTTTTCAAACCAACCTTTCTGATGTATGGCTTTGCTTTGCATGGTAGAGTTTTAACTTGCAATCGCAGGTGTAGCGTCAAATTCTGTAAACTGGCAATGCTTTTCTGAGTGTTCCTGAGTCCACACAGTAATATCCTTTACACAATGATGTCAGTTTTTAATTCAGAGCCACCTGAGGGATCAAAGGTCACACGTGCTAGATGTTGGTTTTCGGCCTTGACGCTTTAGTATAGCAAGTTCTTCAGATTCTTTGAATGTTTTGATTATATTATGGACTGTAGATGATGAAATCACCAAATTCCTTGCAATTGAATGTTGAGAAACATTGTTTTTAAATCGTTAGATGATTTTCTCAAAGAATTGTTCACAAAGTGGTGAACCTCGCCCCATCTTTGATTGTGAGCGACTGGGATGGTCCTGTTATACTCAATAACAATATTAAACTGTTTAAAATTAACCTGTTTACCTGTGGAATGTTCCAAACAGGCGTTATTTGTGCATTCATGACCTTTCCCAGTCTTTTGTTGCCTCCGTCCCAACTTTTTTGGTACGTGTTGCAGGGATCAATTTACAAAAGATTGTATAATTTCAAAAAACAATAAAGTTTATCAGTTTGAACATTAAATATATTGTCTTTGTAGTGTATTAAACTCAATATAGGTTGAAAACAATTTGCAAATCAATGCATTCTGTTTTTATTGACATTTTTCACAACGTCCCAATTTCAACGGAATTGGGGTTGTATAAAAAAGAAAAAAGAGGCGATTTGTCGACTTGTACTTTTTTGTGTCGCCGTAAACACGTGTCGACAATCGTGTCGATTTCCGACTTTTTTCACATCCCTACCTTTAACATCTGTATTTATACCTTTAAGATGATGGATATCAGTAACAAAGTATTGTATGAAGATTTATAGTGTTAGTAGGTATTTAACATGGCAATATGGTTATTCTGCAATTAATGGCAATTAGTTTTCAATACTAATTAACTGAAGGTCATAACATATACACTCACTGGTGTTTTCCGTTCTTTGGTCATGTAGAATTTCTTGCTCCTGTCAGTCGACGACAACTCAAGTCTTATCTGAAGAAGAAGTGTCAGAATGTGTCTGAGTGGATCCCTAAAGAGGGAACCCAAACCCTTCTGAATCAGATCTTCACAGAGCTCTACATCACAGAGGGAGGCAGTGGAGACGTCAATAAAGAACATGAAGTCAGACTCATTGAAGCAGCTTCCAGGACACCAGCCAGTGAGACAGCAATCAGCTGTGAAGAGATGTACGAACCCTTACCTGGACAAGATGGACCAATCAAAACGGTGATGACAAAGGGAGTGGCAGGCATTGGTAAAACGGTGTTAGCTCAGAAGTACGCTCTGAATTGGGCAGAAGACAAATCCAAACAGAAGGTCCACTACTTGTTTCCACTCACTTTCCGAGAGCTCAACCTGATGAAGGAGAAGTACAGCTTGGTGGAACTCCTTCAGCATTTCTTTGGTGGGATCATGAAACCACTCATCTGCAGCTTGAAGGAGTTCCAAGTCATGTTCATCCTCGATGGATTAGATGAACTGAGGATTCCTCTGAACTTCCAGAATGCTGAGATTGTAACCGATGTCACCAAGCCAGCCTCGGTGGACGTGTTGCTGACAAACCTCATCAGAGGCAACCTGCTTCCCTCTGCTTGCATCTGGATAACCACACGACCTGCAGCAGCCAATCAGATCCCAGCTGCTTATGTTGACAGGGTGACAGAGGTGAGAGGATTCACCGATCCACAGAAGGATGAGTACTTCATCAAGAGATTTGGGGATGAGGAGCAGGCACTCCCAGTCATCTCCCATGTCAAGAGATCCAAAAGCCTCCACATCATGTGTCACATCCCAGTCTTCTGTTGGATCACCGCCACAGTTCTGGAGGACCTGTTGAAGACAGACGTGAAAGAATCACTGCCAAAGTACCTGACTGAGATGTACCTCCACTTCCTGCTGGTTCTGTTCAGACAGAAGAGTGTTAAATATCACAACGGAGCAACGGAACAGACACAGCCTGACAAGACTGCAGAGAATACCAAGATCTTTCTGGCTTTAGGGAAACTGGCGTTTGAGCAGCTAGAGAAAGGCAACCTGATATTCTATGAAGCAGATCTGAGAGAGTGTGACATTGATGTCCAAGAGGCCTCTGTGTACTCTGGAATGTTTACACAGATCTTTAAACGGGAGAGAGGGCTACATGAAGAGATCGTGTTCTGCTTTGTCCATCTGAGTGTTCAGGAGTTTCTGGCTGCTCTTTATGTCTTTCTGTCCTTTGTCCAGGATGGTGTCAACCTACTGTCAGAAGAACCACAAACAACATCCATCTGGTCCAAGGTATTTACACACAAAGCTAATATTCATCACCTCTACCAAAGTGCTGTAGACAAGGCCTTACAGAGTCCAAATGGACACCTGGACTTGTTCCTGCGTTTCCTGTTGGGCCTCTCTTTGGACACCAATCAGAAACTCCTACAAAGGCTGCTGATGCAGACAGGAAACACCTTCCAGACCAATACTGCAACAGTCATTTACATCAAGGAGAAGATTAAAGAAAATCCATCTCCAGAGAGAAGCATCAATCTGTTCCACTGTCTGAATGAGCTGAATGATCATTCTCTAGAGAAGGACATCCAACAGTACCTGACATCAGGACGTCTCTCCACAGACAAGCTCTCTCCTGCTCAGTGGTCAGCTCTGGTCTTCATGTTGCTGTCTTCAGGAAAGGAGCTGGACGTGTTTGACCTGAAGAAATACTCTGCTTCAGAGGAGGCTCTTCTGAGGCTGCTGCCCGTGCTTAAATCCTCCAAGAAAGCAATGTAGGTTTACTGATGAATGGACATATTTAATATTACATGATCGTTCTTTAACAGAAAATCTAATTAATAAAAACTTTGCCACTGTTTCTTCAGGCTGAGTGGCTGTAACCTGTCAGAGAGATGCTGTCAGGTGTTATCATCAGCTCTCAGCTCCAGCTCTAGTCTGAGAGAAGTTGACTTGAGCAATAATGACCTTCAGGATTCTGGAATTCATCTTCTGGCTGTGGGACTGGGTAGTCCACGCTGCATGTTGGAGACTCTCAAGTCAGTATAACTGGAGATTAAAACGTAATAAAAATTAATTGTTGCATATAATATTGTGAAATTTCTCATGTGTGTGTGTGTGTGTGTGTGTGTGTGTGTGTGTGTGTGTGTGTGTGTGTGTGTGTGTGTGTGTGTGTGTGTGTGTGTGTGTGTGTGTGTGAGTGTGTGCAGTTTGTCAGGATGTCTGGTCACAGAGAAAGGCTGTTCTTCTCTGACCTCAGCTCTGCGCTCCAACCCTTCCCATTTGAGAGAGTTGAACTTGTCCTTCAATCATCCAGGAGAATCAGGAGAAGCGATGCTCTCTGCTGTTGTGAAGGATCCACACTACAGACTGGACACTATGAGGTGTGTGTGTGCGTGTGCGTGTGTGCGCGCGCGTGCGCATGTGTGCAGACTAGGGCTTCATGATTTTGCCGAAAAATAAAACCTCATTTTTTTTTTCTCTTAAACCTCAATTTCGATTTTTTGGGGGTAAAACAATACACCAAATAATATATTTTTTATGTTTTTATTTGATTCTCCATCCTCCAAATGGGAATAAGGTGTTTCTTATTGATCAAAGATGATAAAGTGCAAACTTCACTTCAGTTGATGAACATTTTTATGTATATTTATCTGTAGCTTTAGAGACCCCCCCCCCCCCCCCCCCCACACACACACACACACACACACACACACACACACACACACACACACACACACACACACACACACACACACACACACACACACACACACACACACACACACACCACCACCCAGAGCCATAGAGTGTAGACAGACTCCATTCACTTCATGGCCAATGGCTGCTCTTGTACATAGACTTCTATTGAGAATGGGGACAACAAATAGGGACAAGTCCTTGACCTGAAGTAGGCAGAAATGCAGTGGACTCAGGAAACAACCTCAGCATTAATTATCTTAAAACCCTTTATTTTAGCTACATACACAACATAAACACTAGGCTGCAGAGTCTACAGTCGTTACTCTATGTAGTATTACGCGGAAGCGGGGATCGAACCCGGGACTCCCACTCGCCAGTCCAATGCACAACAAGTCGCGCCAATAGGGCTGAGCCCGATTGGCGGGGCTGTTGTCGCTGGCTCATGGCTGGGTGCTACATTCACCCCCTTGATCTTTTGGAGCGCGTCCTCGCGCTTCACACTTCACACCGCGGACCGCCGTACACGATGTCCCTCATGTGGACCCGCAAGGACGTAGACGGGTATATTGGGGATAACACCCGCACTCCAAATCCTGCCGACTACGCCAGATTGTAGTATTACGCGGAAGCGGGGATCGAACCCGGGACTCCCACTCGCCAGTCCAACGCACAACAAGTCGCGCCAATAAGGCTGAGCCCGATTGGCGGGGTTGTTGTCGCTGGCTCATGGCTGGGTGCTACATTCACCCCCTTGATCTTTTGGAGCGCGTCCTCGCGCTTCACACTTCACACCACGGACCCCCGTACGTGATGTCCCTCATGTGGACCCGCAAGGACGTATACGGGTATATTGGGAATAACACCCACACTCCAAATCCTGCCGACTACGCCAGATTGTAGTATTACGCAGAAGCGGGGATCGAACCCGGGACTCCCACTCGCCAGTCCAACGCACAACAAGTCGCGCCAATAGGGCTGAGCCCGATTGGCGGGGCTGTTGTGGCTGGCTCATGGCTGGGTGCTACATCTACAATAGTCTACTTTAAAACAGTTTTCATGTTGCCCTAAAACAGCTCTTATTTGCGCTCTGTTTCTGATCCTCAATGTCGCAACTCTGACACGAGATGGCTCTGCCACCACCACCGCCACTGATCCCAGCGTCGATGAGGAGCAGAACCATCTCGTGGAAGAATTGCGACATTGAGGGGGTCAGAAAATGAGCACTCAAGCGCTGTTCATGCAGCCTGAATTTCTGCCTACATTCGGTCCATGACTTGTCCCTATTTGTTGTCCCCATTCTCAATAGAAGTTCATGTAGAAGAGCCGCCATACGGTTGGCTCCATGAAGTGAACAGAGTTTGCGTAACTGTCTATACTCAGGCTCTGACGCAGAGGGGACATAACATCTTGTTGAATAGAGACACACGGGGACTACAAATTTCATGAAACAGCGGCCACCCCAAAGGGTTCGTTAGAACAGGGTACTGCAGGCAGCCCATAGAAGTCCACTGAAATTCCACTGTAGTTAGCCTACCCTTAAAACAATATGAAATGAACAGAAGACTATATTGATTTGAATAAAAATATGATTCCAAATGTATGAAGTGTCTTTGTCAACACATGTTGTTTTCTCAACAGAGGACGTGTTTCACATTTAATTTACCGCTTGAATAAGTTACCCATAATGTTAACAGAGCAGAGAGGAGACGGCAGACAGAAAACCTGTCTCCTTTAAATGACGTCACTATCTTTACGAGGCTACAAACGCCGACTTTGAAGAGTCTAATTTTCAATATTACACACAAATCCTGACTGACTTTGTTCATTTATGTCTATATTTGGTACATGTCACAGCTTATTATTATGTTTTACCTACCTTGGAGCTCTGACAGTTGTTTTACTGTTGTCAGCTTGTTGTATTAATAAATGTAGCTGATTAATTGGAAAATAAGCCAGCTCTATTTGGAGGAGTGACATATACTGACATTTTCAACTACCATAGTGAATTCTGCAGAAGAGTATTAACTAGTCTTGTAAAATGCTGTTTGAATCATTATAAACAAATACATAGCATATAAAACAAAACACAGCAAATATATCTGAGTATTGAAAATCTCAAGGGATGAGACCATGACGTATACTGTGCGACCACATTAACTTGAGATTTATAATGCTAGTACATGTATATTATAGTACATTGTGGGCTGTATATTCAGATGGCAGGTGTGTGACAGTAATAAGGACAAATAAATCATATTTTACACGTCATCAGAACACAGAATAAATCGCTACAGCCTCAGTAATAAATTAGTGAAATTACGGTATTTTATGACAGGGATTGCAGGGATTGCACTGACCGTTGCAATACCCTGTTCTAACGAACCCTTTTGGGTGGCCGCTGTTTCATTTGGGGGCGTGCAATTTGTAGTCCCCGTGTGTCTCTATGAGAGACGCTGCGCTTAGAGGCTGCTCCAGTAATGCGCTGCTGCGCTTAGATGCTGCTGCAGCAGATTGACAAAGTCATAATGAAGTGAAATCAACATTCAGCGACATTCAGTGTCTCATTATGCCTAGAGTCCAGACATGGACCCAAATACCATGCACGCGCGAATGTGCGTGCACCCCGCTATTTTGGACGTTATAGACCTGCGCAGTGACGTCACCAACCCTGTTCCACTAGTGGATTCCTCATTCATTTTCCTCATAGACTTTTCGAAAATGGTTAATAAAAACACGATTGCGCCGCGACCAAAGCCAACTCGGGTTGTGACAAATCATGACAACAAACACAAAATCATCATATAATATATCATTAGCAAGAAGTAGAAAACGGCATGATACAAGACTTTTTGTTTCGTTTTTCATCTTAGAAATTATTTGATTGTCCCAAAAGTTTGTGTGTGCCATCATGATTCGTCACGACCCGAGTTGGCTTTGTCCGCGTTGTAATCGTCTTTGTATAAATTATTTTCTAAAAGTCTGAGAAAAATGAATGGGGAAAAGACTTCTGGAACAGGGGCGGTGACGTCACTGTGCAGGTCTATTTAAGTGACAACGGTCGTAGCAACGATAGCTCAACATGCTAATTTGGTTAACATAGTCCGTGATTACAATGGATTAAAGAAAGACAGACATTCAACATGCTAATTTGGTTAACATAGTCCATGATTACAATGGATTAAAGAAAGACAGACATTACCCCTCTGGCGACCATTGTTTAAAGACTATAGGGTCTCTTTCACACCTCTGGCTCTCTTCTCTTTTGTTACAACGTGTGCAATAGGCAGAGGGAAGTCAGCGAGAGAGTGTGTAACAGTAAAGACGGTAAACGTGCTAGTAAAGGGGAAATCGCAATTTTTTCCCGTTTTTATTTTCGTTCGTTTTTATTAACGTCCAAAATAGCGATTTCGATGTGATTTCAATTCATCGTGAAGCCCTAGTGCAGAGGCTGCATGTGTGAGAGACAAAGACAAAAGTCCAGAATGCTCTCAAATGATCAATATATTATGATTAAATCAATAACCAAGTGATCAATGTGTTAGGAACAAATCACGTCACATCTTTTTGTCTGGTCATCAATGGGACTTCAAGCTCAGCTCAGTGTGAATTTTGCGCTAGAGCAGTCTTTTTTCAGGAAGCTGACTTTTGCAACATTCTCAAACTTGGATGGAGCTTCATTCATATCCACTACACTGTCAGACTTTTGGTTCTACTAGTCGTTCATCTATGGAATGTCTGTAGAGCTGAGCAGTCCTGCAGCTTTCATGACGTAGGCCGTGGCCCAGAAATGAATTCACCATTTTCCTAACAGGCCATATAAAGACAATTACGCCTTGGACAAAGCCAACTCAGGCCGTGACAAATCATGACAACAAACACAATGTTTTGAGACAATCAAATACATTATCAGGAAAAAAAGTGTTTTATCCTTTTCTTCTTATTATTAATTACATATTGTGTGCTAATATTGTGGGTGTTGTTACGATTTGCCACGATCCAAGTATAAAACATTCAGGAAATGTCTAGGAAATGAATGGGGAATTCATTTCTGGGCCACAGGTGATGTCATGAAAGAGTCAGGACTGCTCAGCTCTATTCCGTTCATTTCTACTACATTATGTGAGATCAGCTGGTAAAACTATTGCCTGTGGGCGTGGTTATAAACACAACCCGTGTTGGATCTGGAACGTAGCAGTAGTGTCACATTTCTTGTGCACAATGCCAGTATGTTAAGGAAGTAAAATGATGTCATAATGGTGATGTCATAGAGATGTTGTTGTACCTGTTGTCATAGTAACCTTATCAGTCCTGATCTGGTCCTCATTGATACACTACCATTGAAGTTCATCCAGATATCTGAAGTCACTCAGAGATTCTGTACATTTATACACATAGATGCTCAAATCCAATCCTATCAGTAAGTGAACAGTGGACAGTATGAGCTTTCACCCACAGCCTTGATGTCAATATGATCTACTAGCTTTAGAGAAGGACAGGACACAATGTTCTCCATCATTATATTATCATAGAGAATATTCAGGCCTGACTTTGTCTCTCCTCCAACTCCAGTGTGGACCACGGTGGAGAGTGCAGGCTGAAACCAGGACTGAAGAAGTGTAAGTTTATATTCACTTTAATTCATTCAGTCAAAGCATCACATCAGCTATTTAGATCACTGGTTCTCAAAGTGTGGTCCAGGGACCCTCCAGGGGTCCTTGGAGGAGAGACAGTGGAATCATTTTGTGACCCATTGGTTGTGGCTGGTGGTAAATGAGTCGCTGATAGTAACGGTTGCAACTGATACATCGGTCATTAATAGGCCTGCAAAAAATCGATTCGAGTCAAAATCGTGATTTTACTTCTGCCCGATTCAGAATCGATTCACATTTTCCCTAAATCGATTTTTTACTTATTTTTCCCCTTCTGGGCCGCCGTAGTTTGTCTCCGCCGAGTATAGACAAGAGTTACGACAACTCCGTCCACTTCATGGGGCTGCATTAACAGCGCTCGAGCGCTCCGTTTCTGACCCCTTAATGTCGCAACTCTTCTACTAGATGGCTCCATTGAGTATGATGGCTCTGACTTCCTTGATGGGCGTACTGTGTTGTTGTTTCCTGCAGTAAGCGCAAAATAGTGTTTGTGTGTGTGCGTTGTGTGTGTGAGAGAAACAGCTTATTTGCCGGCCCATGAAGTGAAGGAGTTTGGTAAGTCTGTCTACACATAGCCTCGATCTCCAGGCTCTCATCCGCGCTGGTCTACACATCTAGTAGAAGAGGTGCGACATTGAGGTATCAGAATTTGAATGGCCTGAATAGGGACAAACTGGAGCTGCAGTTCATATTGGCTGCAGCTGTGTGTGTGTGTGTGTGTGTGTGTGTGTGTGTGTGTGTGTGTGTGTGTGTGTGTGTGTGTGTGCGTGTGCGTGTGCGTGTGTGTGTGTGTGTGTGTGCTGCTCAAATGATCAAATAATGTGGGCTTTGGCAAAGGAATCCTCTGTGAACGTTTTGATCAGAGTAGCCTAGTTTAGAGTAGTTCACTGTGTTCACCTGACGCTAAAAGCATACTAATAAAGACTGCTAAATGTAAACAAATGTATGCTACAGAACAGTTAGACAATCAGCTGATGGTCAATGAAGTGGCTGATGGTTGGCCATCAGATATTCAAATGATAATCAGCTGGCTTTTGTTTAAATGCAAATGTAGCACCCAGCCATGAGCCAGCGACAACAGCCCCGCCAATCGGGCTCAGCCCTATTGGCGCGACTTGTTGTGCGTTGGACTGGCGAGTGGGAGTCCCGGGTTCGATCCCCGCTTCTGCGTAATACTACAATCTGGCGTAGTCGGCAGGATTTGGAGTGCGGGTGTTATCCCCAATATACCCGTCTACGTCCTTGCGGGTCCACATGAGGGACATCACGTACGGGGGTCCGTGGTGTGAAGTGTGAAGCGCGAGGACGCGCTCCAAAAGATCAAGGGGGTGAATGTAGCACCCAGCCATGAGCCAGCGACAACAGCCCCGCCAATCGGGCTCAGCCCTATTGGCGCGACTTGTTGTGCGTTGGACTGGCGAGTGGGAGTCCCGGGTTCGATCCCCGCTTCTGCGTAATACTACACAAGCTATAGTGTCAATATGCATAGAGTACAGTTAGACCAATTGGAAAACATTTGGGGAAACAAGACGTTGAGAACAACAAATCATGACGTAAAACTTTTTTTTAAATACTGTACTGTAAATAAAAGTACCAAATGAAGAAGAATGTTTCTGTAAACTGCTTACAGAAAGCACAATACAACAGGGGGGTAGATCATACTCAAATCCCATTAAACCATTTTTTTTTTAAAGAAAAGAAGCTTTAGAATTGTGGGGGCATCTTTTTGATTCGAGAATCGAAAAAATCGAAAAAATCATTTTTGAATCGAATTATGACCCAGAAAATCGATTCTGATTCGAATCGTGGGACACCCAAAGATTCACAGACCTAGTCAGCAAACCCTGCAACTGTTTTACTACCAGTCAGTCACAACAGTTCTTCATCAGTTGCTACTAAGTACCTAAACCTAACCTTAAACCCCGACGGATAGGATACCTGCCGCGACTGATAGAATACCTGCCGCGACAGATAGGATACCTGTTGCGACAGATAGGATACCTGTTGCGACAGATAGGATACCTGTCGCAACAGATAGGATACCTGCCACGACAGATAGGATACCTGCCGCGACAGATAGGATACCAGCCGCGACTGATAGGATACCTGCCGCGACTGCAGAACGGTTCCAGGTTTGCTGACAATAGCAATAGTAAGGGTAACAGAGTTCAGTCAGGACTCATTACTTGCGTGAACAGAGCAGGTGCAAGTTAAGGATCGGTGCATGGTGGTTCACTGTGTACGGTCCTTATCTGACGGGGCACTCTGATTGGCCGGTTGGGGGGTGATGTAATTGTGAGGTAAATAACAGACCTTTAGAACTAAAGTCATGAGTATTAGCTCACTCTGCTCATGCACAAGTAGGCCATGGCCTACTAATGCGCAACGTGCAAATATGAACTCTACTGAGTGTTGATCTAGTTTACCCCCAGCTGTCGGTCAGGTCAGTGGTCAATTTCATAGATATTTGGGGGTCCTTGATGTGAATATTTTGGAGAATGACTGACATAAAAACAGAGTCTGAATGTGTAGAGTCGTCCTCAGGTCTGAACGGGTTAAAAGTAAAAGTAAAAATACTAACATTACACACACACACACACACACACACACACACACACACACACACACACACACACACACACACACACACTATTATTATTATTAATCCAGCGTAAGCGATAGTTCATGGAGGCACGGAGGGCAGAATGGTTATTGTATTATACTCCTCATTCTCAGTCAGTATTCATTCTGTTTCTTTAAATCAGCAGTCTCTCTCTATGTCTACTCCCCTCACTCTCATTGGCTGTCAGCAAGTCACTCACGCCCACATTCATCAGGTGTTCTTTATAAGCAGTCATTCTGTTCTCAGCCTTCCTTCTAGTCGACTCCATGTGCCTGTTCAAATGTAAGCGTTCAAATTTCCTCCACCTCCCGGCCTCCTCCCTGTGGCACTAGTTCTGAGTGGCCGATTATGAGATGATCATGATTTGTGGATTGTAACATATTGTGGTGCCTAGTTCTGTTATGGGTATCTGTGATCATTATGTGTTCTATGGTCTGTAATATGTTCGTTGTGTATTTGGAATGATTGTGTCTATGTTGTAATGTGTTTATGCTAGGCTCTGCTCGGGGGGTTGTTGATAATCAGAGCTGCGTCTCGGTGCCGAGACACAGAAATCTGAGATATCAAAGGTGATATCAGACCTATCTGATACATAGATACATATCAAATCTATCGTTACATAGATTTGATATCACACGAGCAGAGCCACACCGCCATGCTAACATGCAAAAGCTTTGCAATAAATGGTCTATGGTCATTCTGAGCCGAAGTGTGTCAATGAATTATTATTATTACCCTTACCCTTATTATTGTTATTATTATTATGTGTGATTGTAAACTGGTGCTGTATTGTGTGTGTTCTTCTCATCAGATGTGTGTGAACTCACACTGGATCCAAACACAACACACAGAAACCTCCGTCTGTCTGAGAACAACAGGAAGGTGATCTGGGTGAGAGAGGATCAGAACTATCCTCCTCATCCACACAGATTTAAGATCTGGGAACAGGTGATGTCCAGAGAGACACTGAGTGGACGCTGTTACTATGAGGTACAGTGTAGTGGAGAGGTTGATGTAGCAGTGGCACACAGACAGGATGATGACAGTGTGTTTGGATCCAATGATAAGTCCTGGAGTCTGGAATGTTATGGTACTAATTACACTGTGAGACACAATAATAAGCGCACTGTCCTCCCTGTCAGTCACTCCTCCTCCTACAGAGTCTCAGTGTATGTAGACCATGCTGCTGGCACTGTGTCCTTCTACACAGTGTCCTCTGACACACTGACACACCTGCACACCTTCCACACCTCCTTCACTCAACCTCTCTATGCTGGATTCTGGGTGGGGTCTGGTGGCTCCGTGTCTCTGTGAGACACATAGAGCAGCGATTCCCAACCTGTGTGCCACGTCACTTTAGTGTGACTTGGGATATGCAGAAGTGTGCCCGTGAGAATTGGGCAAAAAATCCCTTAGCACTACCACAAAACCAATAGCGGGCACCACGAAACCAACAGCGGGAATGTACCTATTCATTACATTTTTCTGAGGTGCAAAAAGAACAATACTCTACGACCTACTCTACGACCCTCGTCATAGAAATGCTAATTTAAGTCTTTTGAACAGGGCCATCATATCACATCACCGTTGACTATATGCAGGCTAACTATTGACTCGTTTGTCACAGTTCCAGGCTGCATGAACATAAGCGCGAGAACTCTTTAAAAAAGTCACTAGAATCGCTCTGAAAGCTCTCCTGCATGTTGAGGCTTTTGGCTTTACAAGGGTATTTATTTCCAGCAGTTTTGCTGGATCTAGCAAGAGATATGTCTTGTTAAGGTACAAATAACTGCCTGGCCCCGACAAGCATTGTGAGGAGGACCACCTAAGGTTGCATTTATGCATGTCTGCGTTGATGTGTCCACCGACTGACTCCTCGGCTCTTCTCTCCTTTATTTATTTTTTGTGTGCATGCTGCGCTAACCTTCCTTCCATGCCGTGTGTGTGAGATGCTGCGTTCATTCTGCAACATGACGTTTCTATGTATGAATGTGAACGAACGAGGGAAGCGAAGGGCGGCATATTTAAGGGATCAAGCAGTCCACGAAGTGGACTTGATCCCTTTCTTGTTTCTGTCTCTTTTTTCCTTCTCTTCCTACTCCTTCCGCCAAAAATAGCTGTTCTGGCTGAACCGTGCAGTCGGTTTTCGCGAAAATTGGTAATCTGGTAGAGGGTGATGCCAAACGGTGATGATGCGAAGCCTGTGACCACTGGTCAAATGGTGGCGCTATAGCACTCAACTGAAATTGCAAACTTTAAACACTCATAACTCATGAACTGCTCGACTCTCAGAAATGTAACTTATATTCACTTATGCGTCTGCTTATGTCAAACAACTTTTTTAATCTGACTTTTGACCTCTGACCTTTAGATGAACCGCCATCTTGAATTATATGTAAAACAGTTAAAATGTCTTTTCTCCTACAATCTTTGATCTAAATGCATAACAATGACCTACACATGAACTTTGAAGCCATACAAACATGAAATGGGTGTGAATTTTGTTTTTAGTGAAAAAAATGATGTTTTTACGAGCCAATGAAAATTGCTTGTTTGTGAAAATTCTTCTATTATCCTTAATCTACACATGCAACGTAATCTGTTTATGAGATTTTACAGTTTGGTAGAAGGGGATGCCAAATAGCACTAAAACCAGTCTTGCTGCAATCGCTCAATTGGGGGCGATATAGCAATTATTTGAAACTGAAACATTTGAACAAGCATAACTCAGGCTTCGTTTGGCTAAAAAACATAGGACTTGTTTCTACATGTTTCTTGAATCATGTGAAACACATCTGTAATTTTGACTGGTAAGCTCCACCCCCAGGGTGTCCGCCATTTTAAGCAGTTTGAAAAAATGCGTATGCCTGATTTTCTGCCCGGATTTTTGATCAATTTGCATGAACCATGCTACATGTGAAGTTTGCCCCCATCCGGACAAAAGTTCAGAAGCCCATGACCACTGGCCAAATGGTGGCGCTATAGCACTCAACTGAAAATGCAAAATTTGAACACTCATAACTCATGAACTACTTGACTCTCAGAAATGTAACTTATATTCACTTATGCGTCTGTTTATGCCGAACAACTTTTGTATTCTGACTTTTGACCTCTGACCTTTAGATGAACCGTCATCTTGAATTATATGTAAAACAGTTAAAATGTCTCTTCTCCTACAATCTTTGATCAAAATGCATGAAAATGACCTACATATGAGCTTTGAAGCCATATAAACATGAAATGGGTGTGCATTTTGTTTTTAGTGAAAAAAAATGATGTTTTTACGAGCCAATGAAAATTGCTCGTTTGTGAAAATTCTTCAATTGCCCCTAATCTACACATGCAGCGTTATCTGCTTCTGATATTTTACAGTTTTGTAGAGGAGGATGACAAATACCACCAAAACCAGTCTTACTCCAATTGCTCAAATGGGGGCGCTATAGCAATTCTTTGAAACTGAAACATTCGACCAAGCATAACTCAGGCTTCGTTTGGCTTAAAATCATGGGACTTGTTTCTCTCCTTGATTCATAGATATCTGTAATTTCGACTGGTAAGCTCCACCCCCAGAGTGTCTGCCATTTTAAGCAGTTTGAAAAATGCTCATGCCTGATTTTATGCCTGGATTTTTGATCAATTTGCATGACACCTGCTACATGAGAACTTTGGCCCCATCCGGACAAAAGTTCAGAAGCAAATTTGTTTTCATAAAAAATGACGTTTTTATAAGCCAATGAAAATTGCTGCTTTGTGAAGAGTCTTCTTCTGCTTGTTTCTCTCTGGCAACACTGGAGCAAGTACATTGTGCCAGATTGTGTGAGAGGAATAAGCATGTGGAACTTGTTTCCACATGCTCCTTGATTAATGAGAAACAATTGTGTCACTTTGACCACTAAGCTCCACCCTCGGACTGCTGAATTGTGCATATTGTTCATATTGCTTACTGCTTGGTGGCGTGTTGTTGGGTTGTTTCATTGATGACAACAACTAAGCAAATCATTGTGCCTGGATAGCTCAGTCGGTAGGGTGCCTGACTTCGGAACACAAGATTGAGGGTTCAAGTCCCACTGCTGACATTACAAAGTCAGAGTCTCCAAAAACCACAAACAATCACATGAGGCATTTCTTCCATGTTTCTATGGCTTATTTGTGCATATTTAAGGGACCAAGCAGTCCACTGAATGCGTGTGTTGTTTCCAGTAGATCTTGTGGCTGTTGGGTAGCCTCATTGGTGTAGAGCGCATGACTTGGAAATGAGAGTTCCTGGGTTCAAATCCCGGCACAGACACCTAGTAATATGAGTCAATCATGCACAATCTCATGTGGTCTTCTACATCTAAGTTCATGGTTCTATGTGTAACCCAGGGTAAAACTCAATGTAATGGTGGTTGTCACCATTCGGCCATGTTGTGTTTTGTCACTATTCGGTCATGTTGTCACTAATGACAGTTCACAGCTCAGTTCACCACTCACTCACAGCTCACCAATCATTTACTCATTCACCAACTCAGTGGCCTTGTGGTTAGAGTGTCCGCCCTGAGACTGGGAGGCCGGGGTTCGATTCCCGGCCGGGTCATACCAAAGGCTCTAAAAACGGGATCCAATGCCTCCCTGCTTGGCACTCAGCATCAAGGGTTGGATTGGGGGTAAGACCCTGTGTCATACTAGCGTCAAGTCCAGAGGGTGTACTTGTACATCAAGCTGCCTCATGCTACAGAAACAGGAGATAGGCACCTGCCCTATGGGCCTCATGGCTGGGCAAGGCTTACTTACTTTTTTTTAATGGTAATGGTTGGTTGTCACTATTCGGCCATGTTGTTTTTTGTCACTGTTTGACTGTCACTATTCGGCCATGTTGTCACTAATGACAGTTCATAGCTCAGTTCACCACTCACTCACAGCTCACCAATCATTCACTCAGTCACACCAGATTACAATGTGTGAGTCAGTCAGGGCAGGGCTCAAAAACCCTTCCCTGCTCCCATAATTACCTGATGTATTTCTGAAGTTCAGGCTCCCATGTTTCTATGGCTTATTTGTGCCTATTGTTCTTACTCCTTATTGCTGCTTGCTTGATCCCGTTTTATTGCTGCTTGCAGCTATATTTTGCATTGATTCTGGTTTCACGCGCAGGAACTTGAAATCAAATGACAACAAATATCGCTCGGATCGCTCCCGCTATTGTGCCAAATCAACACTGTCACAAAATGCCGGTAACCCGTGGGTTCAGATTGTACGAGGAAAAAATTAAAAGCTCACTAAAAATGCCATGAGGCATGGCAAAACACGCGACTGAGACTTACACATGAAGGAGACTGCAACTGCAGCCTCTCTCCGTGTTGCTTGATCATTGATCATTATTCAGTTCAATTAAACTCAAATGGCTTTATTGGCATGAGAAAACATACATTTACATTGCCGAAGCAAGAACAGAACAAGAAATAGCTACAATATAACAAGAAAACATATATAACAAGCTTGATCATTGATCATTAGCAAGAAGAAGGGGGGTGGGGGGGGGGGATCACACCCATGTAAAGAGAAGTAGTGCAACTGCATATGGTGGGCTCTGGGGGTCCCCCCGAACTTGCAAACGACATTCACAGATGCTGAGATAATAAAACAATGCATGCTGGCTGCAGGAGCTATATTTCTTTTCTCTTTTACCTCCACTATGATTGCTGCTTCTGGCTATATATATATATATATATATATATATATATATATATATATATATATATATATATATATATATATATATATATATATATATATATATATATGCATGTGTGACGTTTAGGGGCTATGAAAAGTGTGCCTTGGGACAAAAAAGGTTGAGAAACACTGACATAGAGGAGGAGGAGGTTGTGGCTCAGTGTGTATAGTAGGGGTGTGGGGGGGGTGCAATTACGCGACATCCATGTGTGCGCGCGTGCGCATGCACACACACACACACACACACACACACACACACACACACACACACACACACACACACACACACACACACACACACACACACACAGGCTCCTCAGTGTGTATTGATGTAAATGATTGATATTATAAATTATTACAATGTCTATAATTTCCTAGAAGAACATGTAATGTAATGATGAGATGTAAATCTGCAGATTTCAGTTACTTTCATGTGAAATCTTTCATTACTACTAGTTAAAACCACTTCAATATTAACTACATTTACAAAAGATGTTTACACTGTCACATCTGAGCTAAAAACCAATACAGGAGACAGAGGTGAGGCCTGTAACAGAAATGTTTATTCCTCCTTTTAGACTTCACAGCCAACATAAGAGTTATAAGCTTATAGTGAGGAGGATAGAGATAGCCATCCTTGACCTACAGAAAGCAGACAGCGACTGAGTGAGGAGGGTAGGTATATGCCATAGACACTGTCGCTGGCCGCAGCTGAGATAGATCAGGCTGATAGACACTGTCGCTGGCCACAGCTGAGATAGATCAGGCTGATAGACACTGTCGCTGGCCACAGCTGAGATAGATCAGGCTGATAGACACTGTCACTGGCCGCAGCTGAGATGGATCAGGCTGATAGACACTGTCGCTGGCCGCAGCTGAGATATATCAGGCTGATAGACACTGTGGGGTCATAGAAATAATGGAGCACTTGCACAAGTACGTCCCCATCATAGATGGCAAGCCAGTCCCTGTCCTATGCTGTGGTGATGGACTTAGCATAGAAAGGATGACGGATACCCACCACTCAAGGGTCACCCATGACACCCCAGAGGAGAGACTTGAGGGTCTTTTTGAAGCTCCTCATGACTTTCACAAAGAGATGCTCCTTCTACAGGTATACCACATGCAATTTGCAAGTATAGCCTACAATCGATGTCATAGCATCTGTTTACATCACAGGTAGACAGTACTATGATTTTATGTTATACTAGAGGATGACTTCAACCTCCTTTACAACGAGAAAAGCATGGCAGCACGTGGCACTCTTGGCCAAATGAAATATGCTTTTGGCCACAAATCCCTAAAGGAGGAAGTGAAAAATAATTTCCAACATGCTGCAGACATGATGGTGGTATGTTGACATAAGAAATAACAAACTTTATACTGTATTATATCAGCTGGTTTTAGTAATTCATAACTGTTTCATTTTCAGTTTAGTTGTTCAGCCTACATCACTGCCTGTGCAGCTAAACTCCTGGGCATCGCACGGGCAGATGATGATGTACCAGAATTTCACCTGGCTGCTGACCAACTGCAGTGGCCCAATGACCTTGCATCTCGGGTTGTAGAATTCTGTTGGTTGGCTCCTAAACAGGAGGAGATCAACATGGTGGCCACAATTGCCAAACATGATGATGGCAGCCAACAGAATTATCCTTTCTGTCATTGCGAGCAAGGTAAAGGAATGTTGACAGTAAACTGTACACGTACAGTGCCCCACTTAGAGGCTCTTTCACATTGTTGTTGAAGTAGTAGTTATGCCCAGCACTTTGCTGGACATAGCTCGCACGGTGAAGATAAAGGCTAATAATAAATATTATACTAAAGACTGCAACATCAGATGTCAGACAAGTTGCTTGTGATTCACCCAGCCTGTTAATGTTTACTCAACGGAAATAGGAGGAGAAATGCTACAGTGCTGCAGCTACGACTGTCCTCAGATGTGGAACGATTTGTCCTGTACGGATCTTCCATCTGCACCAGAGGGGGATTGGTACTGTAGCCCCATCTGTGAGGACAGTGCGAGCTACATCTACTGCACATGCCACCAAAAGAAAGGTGGCAAGATGGTACAGTGCCAGCTTAAAGCTCGATGCCTCCACAATCCAGTGTTTGAGGCACTAGCGTCATTTATAATGGGTGCGTGGCACCCATGGGCCCCATCGCCACTCTAGGGGGGGCCCGAGGCCCAAACAGACTTTTTTCCTTCTCCTTTTATTAAAATATATCTTGTCGCGTGGGGCCCACGCGAGCAGCATACGGGAGATGAGCTAATGTCACTTTACTTTCATCTATAAAACAGCAACCTTACAGTCAGACGTACAAAGATGGCTAGTGTCAAAGCTGCGACATTGAGGCGTCAGAAACTAAGCGCTGAAGAGCTGTTTGTGCAGCATGTTGGTCCCTATTTATTGTCCCGATCCTCAATAGAAGTCCATGTAGAATGGCCGCCCTTGGACTGGCCACTTAAAGAGAACGGAGTTGTCGCTGCTGCTCGACTCTGTGCTTACCTTTTGAAAGTCCGCTGAGATTTTTTTGAGATTCCAATCTAAAAACTCTCAGGCCATTCTCACCCGATTTCAATAATTCCAAGTGTGGTCCAAGTATATCCAAGTATATTTTCAGTTGCTATATAGGTCATGCGTTTATAGTATGCATTTATCACACAAAAGGAGAGGGGAAATTTTCGCATTTTCTCCATGCACTGTCTCTGTGCCCCGTGCCGTGCATATCGGGGATTCCCCGTTCTTATAATATGGAATACGACACAGCTGTGTATATGGAGCTAATTACATGATCTCAGTCTGTTTGCACAGTATAATCTATTTTACTCTAGGCCTATATATAATCAATTATATGTATAAAATATAATCTTAATATAATCAAGAGCTATTTATAAGTCCTCAATATAAAATCACAAAGAGCTTAATATGCTTATCTTATGTGTTTATCATATATTTTAATTTAGCTTTAAAACATAGGTGACAGGAACTGTAACCAAATAACAATCCTACTGACTCTACTGATTAAAAAACAGCCACTGCAACCATATAATCTATGGATGGAATCTATGGATATGTTAATCACTTATCATCAGTGTTGGGAATATTACTTTACCTTGTTAATGTATTACTTATTAATTATTACCTTCATTTTAAAGCAATATATTATATTACAATATTACTGTCTGAGCAAGTGTAATATATTAATATTACTATTACATATTACTTAAAAAAAAACTTTTACAAAATATATAATGAAATATTTAGTATCACTATTAATCAAATATTGTGTAGGCCAGTGGCATACCTACAATACAGCAAGCACACTTGCTATCTGGCCAAATACATATGAAATCAAGTTGAAAAAACATCACTCCTGAATAAATAATTTGATGACAAATGATAGAAAATAAGTAATTATTTAACTTCTGCAGTTGTCAATATAATTTCACAAGAACATTTTCAATGAGACAGATTGACAGAAAGTAATATTGAAAGTAATGCAGTAATGCAGAAAGAAAAGTATAATATATTAGACAGTTTTAGTTAGGTAATATATTTATATTACAAGTTACTGCATTTTGGTAATATATTATGTAATATATTAAGTTATGTAGTGCACATGTCCCAACACTGCTTATCATGTGTGGCATAGCCCTAAATGTTAATATATTTTAGTTTTTTCTAGGGTGGGATGTCTGTATTCATCTATCAAAATACATTTATATATAATTTTCTGGCTATTAGTATTCAACCTTATAATGTAATGTTGCTTGTTGATTTTTATTAGTCAAGGTGGGGTAGGACGAGAATATAGGCCGTAAAAGAGAGCCTTCCCAAACGATCCAAATTATCTGACAAACACCTCTGCACGCGCATGTGTGAGCGCACGCTGAGAGGGCCCTTTTGATATCGGCACCCATGGCTGATGAACGCTAATGTCGCCACTGGTTTGAGGCCTGCAGAGCGTAAAAAAAACTTGAGGTATAATTTACTTTTGTCCTTTGCTTGACCTCTATAGAAGTTAATAATCAATTAAACTGTTTGATAACATTATGATCTAATCCAGGGGTAGGCAACCTTTTTGACATGAAGTGCCATGATTTTTTTTCCTTGACACTCCGAGTGCCACAGTAAAAAAAAGACTATAAATTCCCTTATAGTCAATAAATAGTGCATTTTCACGGTCATCACATATTCAATGGCCATTTACTGCAGTTATGTGATTATTAGGCCTTATTTTATTTCTTATCAGAACAGGCAGACTGGTAGATATTTTTCTATCACAATAGATTGATCAATCAGACTTAAGGTGACCAAAACATCTGAGGGACAGAAGTATTACTTGAGAGGGACATTTAATTGCAGGGTAGCAACACCTTATGGTGGGTATTAAAAATGCCTCATGTCAATAGTCTTAAAAGTGCCCAGCCATCATTTTGTTATTCATTCATGTTAGTATGTATTTCTCCTGTTATTTTAACAGGCTTAAAACACATCTAGCATGAAAAGAGACAGTGAGAAAACTTTATAACAGAAAACATGAGGGGGGCAATTGGGACAATTGACCACTGTAGTCTGTCAGTCAAAATGTGGGACAGGGTCTCAATTTGTGGGATTGAAGTCTTTGAAATGAGAGACTGTCCCATGCAAAGAAGGACTTCGGGTCACCCTGTGACTGTCCCACAGAAACGGGGATATCTGGCCACCCTCAAACTACTGTACCCCGCTTCGACACACACACACACGCACGCACGCACGCACGCACGCACGCAGCAGCAGCAGCACACACAAGCTACAAGCTAGCCTCATTGCTAATAATATTCAACAGGCAGGGAGAGGGAGGAGGGAGGCTAAAGTGAAGCCATACACCAGTCGAAACGCAATAATTTCAGCGTGGATGTTGTCTGGTTAGGTTGACATGACGGGGGTCCGCGGGACAGACGACGTGCGCTGGCCAGCAACCAGCCAGCCACCGACGCGACTTTTTACTGTTTGGGAGCAAAACAACTTCTCCACTGCTCTGCGCACGTGCACAGAGCAGAGGCACTGCCGGCAGTGTTGCCAACTGCCAAAATCCAAAATGCACTAGTGGCACTTCCAAAATGCACTAGAATGCGCTAGATGCTTGCCTGGAAGGGAATATGACCATTAAATGACCATTAATCTTCTACATTCTCTAGTTGTGTAGACTTGGGCTAATCACATGATGAATATTTTTAACTCTTGAGAGTGTAAAAATGAAACCAAATGGACCCGCAAGGGTCCATTTGGTTTCATTTTTTACGCTCTCAAAGAGTTACATCTGGTTAACAAAACTGTCCATTATTTAGCCTGGGGACCACTGGTTGAAAACCACTGTCATAGGAGGAGAAATGGTGAAAAATGAGGGTTTTTATCTCTGGCGCCTGTCAATCAATTTCACCCCAACTCATCAGCCAAAAAGCACTAGATTTTCCGCCAGGAGTTTTTCACTAATTTTGGCGCTAGGGGGGTCTGAAAAAGCGCTAAATATAGCGACAAATGCACTGGCAAGTTGGCAACACTGACTGCAGGCGCACTGAGTGACTGGGCAGGGCTGCGCGCAGCACAGAAGTGTCAACACTGGATCAGAGTCGCTCCGGTTGAGTATTGATTAAATTAATGAATAATCGCGGCCGTTGTGATTTGCTAATGACATGCTTTCAAATCGCATTTTCGGTTTGAAGCCTTAGTGCAGATAACTTTATTTTATAACATGCACATTCAAGAGAAATGCACTTATTTTTATTACCAAAAGGGGGAAAAAAACGTCTTCCAGAATCTGGACGCGTGCCAGCCGATGCCACTCGGCGTGCCAACGTTGGCACGCGTGCCCTAGGTTGCCGACGCCTGATCTAATCAATAACATATTATGTGTCTCAAGAGTAGTCTTTTGCATTTCCATTAAAAGGTGGATGGTACTGCTCACCAGAGTGCCATCAGGATCAAAGCCAGGACAGGATTTTGAACTATACAAAGGCACTCATGTGGAGGGGCCTTTGCCACATGGCCAGGCAGGACTGTGTGAGGGAAGGTGATGGTCCAGCCTTAATACAGTTCTGGAAGAATGACCTTGTGTCCTTTTGGCAAGGTCGTCATCATAAGTACTTCATACTTGGCCACAAAATGCTAACGGGTAGGTATAATCAGTGCTATCTGATTACTATAGTGGTTTACATGTATTTTGTTAAGCTTTGGTTTATGTTACCATTAGGAATTGAGGGTTATTTGCCTGAACGGCTCTGCATGGAGATGGTGTGGGGTAGAGTGGCCAACATGAGTGGTGGGCCTGGGAAAAATGTTCCTTTGGACCTCGCAAATGAATTTTTGAACAATGAATTCAAAGGTATGCCTTCAATCTAATAACAGGGTAGGCATGACACTTAAGTTAACAGTTATCATTTTGTATTATAAAGTACAAGTGTTTTCCCCCTCTCTCTTAGAAATTCTCAAGTGGACTCGGGGGCGTTACACACCAGAGCAGGTGGCTAGGTTGCGGAAATGTCTGGCCCATTTGGCAAACATTTTGAGAGGTTGTTGGTGTCCTCTGGGATAGGCCATTTTCCTGCTCCCCTTCAACCCACACTATGGCCAAACAACACGCCGACATTGCTGCATTTGTAGAGGAGTAGAACACCGATGACCTGTTCTCCTACAAACCAGGACGACAACATAAAGGTTTGAGGAATTTGCCTATCCACAGTCCATCTCAAACCCAGACAAGATGGGAAAAACCATCAAACGACTGGCATTAGAGATGGATCTGTGGGACCGGAGGAATTTCATGTGATTAGTAAGTATGATAATTAAGTACACTCCAAAAGTAAAAACAAACAAAACCAAGCAAAATATAGACCATGTCAACAGTTGAATTTGGAAAATACTGTTAATGGTTAACAGATGAACAACGAAAAAGAAAACTCTTCTGTAGAACCTTGGATATTGGTTTAATTGAATATTTGTCACTCAGTTTTCAAACTGTCACACACACTGCAGCAGACCCGCATGCTGCTATCATGCATGGCAGATTTCTTTGTGCCCTTGACGAAAAGATGGTCAAGGATCCCTTTTCGGAGACAGCGCTTTTGTCTGTATTGCTCCATCAGGGACAGCATACAAGGCTTTGTATATAACTTATTTACTGACCCTGGGAAGATGTACATGTGTGCCTTTCCAGGCAAGCCATCCCGTGCACACCTTCCTACCTCCTGCCTGTATGACAGGAGGTCATCTGGTGGTCCACAATGGACAACATTTCTCACGTCCCCTATATCGACTCCTAAGCCAAATGCCGCAGTGGCCAGTATACACCTCAATGGGCTGTCATTTTTGGAAAATGTGGCAAGGATTGCCTCCTTTTTTGTTTTTGAAGTGTGACTGTGAAACATGTCCACAAGGAGATGAGTTGTACCTTCTTGAACATGACTTATGGCACTGCCTAGGCTCTCCTTGATCTTTCCAAATGATCTGGTCAATAATGTCATGTTTCTGTAAAACATAAAGAAAGTTACATTGTGACACAGCTTCCTGCAGATTGAAACAGTGCAATTCTTTGGGACAAATGTAGCCACTAAATCTCAATTCACAACCTGAAGTAGATGATTGACTTTCCTGCATCTGTGCTTTTGCCCTTCAGATCCTGTACCAGCCATCCAACCTCAGTGGCGATGTTATTTGTGATGGTGTTCTGGACTTTTATATGGATGCCTGAAAAGGATTATCATTATCATTATATTGTATGTGTGTTGCCGGTTAGTGATTATTATGTTGCATTAAATTGTGTATATTCTGTGTTGCAGGTTAGTGGCTTCGTGTCCACCCTTCTCCTGGTGTCCCCTAGCCTTAGGGTATGTAGTACCCCCACAAAAAAGCGGCTGGACTCCTCATGCATGAAGGAAGCATGAGGTCAGTCTGTTGCTGTCACAAGTTTGACAGAGGGAGTGTAGCATCCCCACTATAAAATGACAGTTATAGAATGGGTTCAAACATGAAGCTGTCTTGACTAACTCAACTACAGAAACTGAATATACAGTGGGTCCCTGACCCATGGGCAACATGGCTCCAACTGTTGTTTCCCAAGACCATTTACTTATTGTGAGCTGTAAATTGTGGGTATCATATTACCTATAGGAAATACTTTTAACTGAGATATACCTGTTGCAGCTGACAGATACAGTTAACACAGATTCCTTAGCCAGATTCATCAGATCGATGATCTCATGAACCATCTGGGTGGCAGTGGCAGTCAACATCAAGACAGGGCATTTGAGGATAGCCCTGACTTCTGCCACTCTCAAATAGGCCTTTCTAAACAAATGTCCCCTGCAAATATGAAAAGAACATCAGGAATTTAAGGAATGCAATACACTGGGCGGCTGTAGCTCAGGAGGTAGAGCAGGTTGACCAATGATCCAAGGGTTGGCGGTTTGAATCCTGGCTCCTCCTGTCTACATGCCGAAGTGTCCTTGGGCAAGACACTGAACCCCACCTTGCTTCCAGTGGTCGCCACCACTGGTGTTTGAATGTGGGAAGTGAGAATGCTGGCGTTGACTGTTCACCGCTTCACCTCCCAATGTATGAATGAAATAGAAATGAATTGTGAAATAGCCTAATTGATCTAGGCTTCATATGTACAAAATGTCTCTAAGAGGCCATTTCTTTGGAGCAAATAAAGACATTGTGGAATTTATATCATGTGTACTTATTCTCAAATAGAGAATACCTCTTTGAAAATGATATATCATTATATATACTGTATATATATATATATATATATATATATATATATATATATATATATATATATATATATATATATATATATATATATATATATATATATATATTACCCACCTTGTCCATTGTCTGAGCAAAAAGCCCATAACAGGCACTTTTCCCAAATCCTGACCCTTTAACGGGGCTTTGATGATGCACTTTTGTTCATTTTTTAACTCAAAAGGCAAATTTAGACTCAAAAGCAAATGTTCAAAATCTTTGCCTGTGAGTGCCATTAACACAACACAGACATATATATATAACGTATATATATATATATATATATATATATATATATATATATATATATATATATATATATATATATATATATATATATATATATATATATATATATATATATATATATATATATACGCACACAGACTGATTGACGTCGTAGTTGTATGATGCGCGCACACACAATAGCCTCTGCATCTAAGTAAGTGCGTTTGAGTGTGGGTGTGAGAGGCTGAGTGACTCGGCGTGCACACAAGCGCGTCCTGGTTGGCGGAGAGCAAACATCCCTGTAGCTGTCAGTTTGTGATGACGTTTGCGGCAATCGACAGGAAGTTTACGTGAATCTGTCCATCGATCATTCCGGGCCCCTTGCTTGATGAGACAGTCGCGCGTGTGGACGTCGTGAAAAGTGGATATATTTGACTAAGCAGACGTTTTGCGCCACAACTTTGACGTGGATATGAAAGTAGAGGACTAGATGAGACCACACGCCTTTGGAATCATTTAATGGGTGAGTGCACATTGAATGATTAGCACGCAAAGTGCGCCCACAGTTAAATGTTACAGCAAGTGATGCAAGCCAATGTATGGCTTTTATATCCTGAAAGGATTAAAAGACATGTAGGGCTAGGTCTGTTGTATTGTGGGTCCGGTGTGGGTCATCCCAGGTTGCTGTTCTTCAATGTTGATTACCTTGATGTTTAGTTGTCCAATCTGATGAGAAAAGAAGTTTAATTAGTACATGTAGTTATACTTCTGACACATGATTTCACTGAGAATCTGTCCACCACTATTTAAACTATTTAAAACTTTGGCATTTTATGGTCTACTCAGACCCTCAACCTCAGGTCTGTGAGGTTAGGTTGAGGGTCGGGGATTTAGGCTTAGGGTTACGGTTGGAGGGGTCTAGGGTTTTGCTACAAACATTGCTACACCCTTCTCTAAACCTACCCCTAAACCTAACCGCAAGCAGATTAGACTGTTATCAGTGGATAAGATTGCAGTTGTCATCTTATCCGTGAGTAGGCTCCAGACAACATGCTGTCATCGATAAAATGGTGCTGATAAGCAGCCTCCTGGGAATTATCGCTTGATAACGGTAGAAGCGGGTGGCCCGCTCTGCACAGACCACAATTATGGACTTCATGTAGGCCCAGAGATCTTTCCCTGACACCGAAGGCCCAGTGAAATCATATGCAACCACTTGCTTAAACTCTTTTGTTAAAGATGCCAGCATTGTTGTTAGCACTTTTGTGGCCACCATTCCACTTTGGGGGGGCAATGTTACCGTACCCAGAACCATTTTGGTCCCTGCGTCATATTGGATGTCTTTTTGATAGCCATTTCATCAATCTATTAAAGGAGAGGGAAAAAAACTTGGCAAATGTTATACTGTATATTGTACACTGTGTATCCTTTATCATTCTGAACTGAAACAATACAGACTCACTATACATTTTCATTTTAAGGTACCTTCAGGACAGCGAGGCGGGCACTGGGGGGGAGATGACTGAGCTTCAGCAGCATTAAATCCAATATTTCATGTTGGATTCCTGGTGTGAAGGCTATGGCCTCCAGGTGCTTGGTCAGGGTCCGGTAACATGGCATGAGCAAATTCATCTCTAGAGTGTGGACAGATATTTTAGTGAAGGTTGTACTTTGTTGTCTCGTTGTGTAAGAGAGAAGTAAATATGTTATAAGAACACAGAGGTTCATACCCTTTCTTAAATACTCATAGCCACTGATGCCTGTTGCAACTCTGATTCGTAGGCCTATGGTTGCAGATGACCATTTTTGGACTCCGTCTGCAGACTCTGCTGGTTGAAATCTACAATAGTGAAGGAAAAAAAATGTAAGTTTTAATGAGGACACGGATCACAAAAAAAAAAACGTTTAGGCTTTCTTCAGAGTAATCTAGAATATAACAGAAAAGGGAATATAGAGAGAAAGGAACAGGCAGTGACTGTTCACTGGCCTAGACCCTAACAATAATCCAGTAGTGGCAAGTGAGGGTACACTTGTGTAGGGTTGACATACAGTATAGGCGCATATGTTAATCCCATCTCCCATTCATTCCCTATGTTCAGACCACTGATGCTACTGTTTTTGAACTCCGGCCCTCAGCTTTTTCACTGCCTATGACCCAGAATGAGTTGGGTAAAACTGCTTCTGTTCTCACATTGCTTTATAGCACTGTAAGTAGGGATGTAGTTATTATCTCACCTGCTTTCAAGCCTCTGAAGTTGGTCAGCATTGAAGACATGGCTAAGCATCTTATTCTGAAAGAGTAATAGTCAAATTGGAAAATGAATGTAGGTTTGAAACATTGCATTTAAAAAGCTAGGTGAATCTCAGAACTGAGCTGACGGTCTGCCCACATAAAGCTGAACCCACCGTCCGTCCCAAATCCTGCCTTAGCTGCTCTTACATGAGTGTCCTGCTTGAGGTTGAGAGAATAAATAAAGCATATACGGGTATAATAATACCTTCATCTCTAGCTCAACTTCGAGTTCTGCAAGACGTCTGTGTATGTCTGTCTCCTCTACGGGTTCTTTGACTTGTTCTGCAATCAAGAAAGTGGACAGTGGCAGTGACAACCCTCAGCATGGCTGTGATGCAAATGTGTGGTGCTGGAAAATATATCTTTTAAGTTTAGGCGGAGGGAAGACACTAGCAAAAAATAAGGCCTAGGAAACGTGATAAATATTTGTGTTCATGTACCCTTGAATTACAATTATGTTCTGCATGGCTGCACTTGCCTGCTGATTTATTGTAAGTGTGATCCAGGGGTGTTCAAGCGCTCCCAGTCATACAGATGCCCTCAATCGTACAGGAATTGCTCATTTGATCACCGACTGAAGTAGGATGAAAACAGAATTTTAAAACTAGGTGATTGAAAAGTGATCCTGCGTGTGTGTGTGTGTGTGTGTGTGTGTGTGTGTGTGTGTGATTTATGTCTATAATTATGCTTGATTAAAAGGGTCATGTTCTGGATGAGATCATCCTGTTTTTTCCATGTGTTCCATGCTAACACTATTCATTGTGCAGGCGGTCTTTGTGACACTGGAGCTCTCAGGCACAGCTGGCACACCAACGATCTCAGATGCACTAGAGCTCCTAGACACACTGGGGGCTTCCAGGCTCACAGGCACATCGGATGGCTCCACACAGAGGGTCTCAGATATACTGGGGGCCATGCAAAGCTTGATCATTTTATCATGACCAGCGCCATCCAGCTGGTCTTTTGAAAAGTGACCCCTAGTTTTGGGAATAAAAAAGAACATGCAGAAGAATTATTTACTTTTACTTATTGACACTGAAATGGCATGTTTATATGTGTTTTACATTGTCCTACCTCACATATTCTAAAGTGTGAATCGATCTGACCCAGCTCTTTTTAGGGCTTTTGCCCATTGTTTCCTCCTTGCAAGGTCTTTGGGAAATCTAAAAAAATGTTTTATGTGGCCCAGACCTTGTCCTCCTGGACTTGCAATGCGGTGCTGCACAGCTAACCATTTTAACTGTTGTGAAATAACCACATAAATAAGACAAATATAGACAGTAAGTAAAAAATATTGTATTGATTGTTCATACTTCATATTATTGTTTATCTCTCCTCTGTCCATTCAGACCTGCCGGTTGAAATATTTATGTTTCAGCAGGAAAATAAGTGAATTCTGGAACACCGTACATACTGTACAGAATCCAAATGACCATGTTTAGTGGTGGAAAGTAACTTAATAGTAGCCTACTTAATAGTTGCAATTTGTTTCAGATTTCCTGCACTACTACCAGGCGACACAGTCTACTGATGTCTGTCTGTTATGGTTTAGTGCCAGTTATATAGTCCACCACCAGGGGGTGAAAGACATCAAGGCCAACAGCACGGAGAGCCATCAGAGCCATCTCGTAGAAGAGTTGCGACATTGAGGGGGCAGAAAAAAGCGCTCGTGTGCGGTTCATGCAGCTTTAAACTGTGACAAAATGGAGTTGGAAATACGTTGCTTTCAACTGTTTGTACAATATTGTACAGTAACGGTAAGGTTTAATTATGTTGTACTATTGCTACAAAACGATCTGAAATGAAGGGCTTTAAGATCATTAAAGGGGCCTGAAAGAAAAACATTAACATTTATTCATTAACATTCATTCATTCATTCATTCATTCATTCAAATACATCTTGATGATGTCATCAGATGTATTTCACCATGCTAATGATTTTGGGGGGAACTTTTTAATCATTTTTTTAATCATGTCCACACAACCTCTCTAAAGTATATTAATGACATATTAAAATGGTGAAAATCGGTGCCCTGTTGCCCGAGTTCACTGCATTTCTGCCTATTTCCTATGCAGAGCAGCCGTCATAAAACCTTTCTATGGAAGTGAACGGAGATGTCGTGGCTCTATGGTTTATACTCGTGGAAATTCGTTGACCCGGAAGTATGATCATGTGGCGCGTCGTCACGTGACCGCCATTACAGCGTTGTTGTTGATGATCACAGAGCCTTGGAAATAGACAGAGTTACGCCAACTCCGTTCACTTCATGGGACCAGTCTATCTACATAGACTTCTGTTGGATAGTGACATAAATAGTGACAGCCGGAAGTTACTGAATGCATTGAAGCCTATGGGCTCGCGCGAGTACATGAACCACGTGACCAGGCTGTTTTCTGACCCCTCAATGTCGCAACTCTTCTACTAGATGGCTCTGGATGATCAGAAACGAGTTTGTCGGTGTTGACGAGTCTCTACGGAAGTATTGATGTTTGTGTCTTTAATAGGCTATTATAGGCCTAATACTATTCCAGTAGGAATAGAAACTATTACACATTCTATACGTTTATATTACATCAACTCGATTCGTTGGTTTCACTGTCTGAATTCTTGTAACGAGCTGAACTCGTGTGGTCACTCCAGAGGTGATTCCTCACTCATTCAGCCCAGCGTCCAGCTCGATGTGTCGGCGTTGGAGCCAAGGAAACAGCGGTAGTTTGGAAGAGAGTCCCGTCGGAGTTAATGTGTCCCAAAGGAGGTAAAACGACTCCCATGGAGTCTGTACGGCTGAAGATACACGAACACATGACGTCAGTGGTGGGAGAGGACATACTGTGTGTTTTGGACAAACGGCAGCAGCAGAGTGATGCTGTCAGACTGTTTGTGATGGAGCGCCTCAGTGTGGCCGCGGGGTGGATCTGCAGCCTCGTGCAGAGAGAGATGGAGTCACTGGGAACTCTGCTAGAGAAACGAAACAAAATCCCGGACAGTGATGTTGATTTGGACATCGATCTACCCACTGCAGGTATGTCTTACTTACTTACTTACTTACACACACACACACACACACACACACACACACACACACACACACACACACTGCGATGAAAGCCAGAGACAAAAAGTGCTCTGAACTTCTCAAATGCAAATCCAAACTAGCCGAGCGACCCAACAGCAAGCATCTACAAACCAAACTAGCCACTCTAAAAACACTAAGAAACAAATTAAGGAATACCGTAACTGCCTTGATCAAATCTGCTAAATGTAATTACATCAACGACAAAGCAGAGGAGAACAAACACAACCCACGGGAGCTCTGGAAGCTATTTAACAACCATCTAGGCTGCAGTCAGAAACTAAAAACCAAAGTTTCCAACATAAACATCAAACGTGATGAAACCCTCATCACTGACAAACTTGATGTAGCCAATAACTTAAACTCATTCTTTACAAACATAGCAACAACACTGGTTAGCAAACTGCCCCCCCACTCTGGGCGTTTTGGTGTAGAACATATCATGACCTTCTACAAAAACCTAGGTGTTTGCAAAGATGAGTTTAAACTGGAAATGGTAACAACGGAGGTGGTGTCCAAAAAACTGAGTGCCCTCCAACCCCACAAGGCCACGGGGCACGACAATATTCCCTCCAAATTCCTTAGTGACTCAGCCAGCTCTATAGCTCCTATCATCACACACATAGTCAACCTCTCCATCAAACAAGGACAGGTCCCCCAAGATTTCAAACTGGCCAAAGTAACCGCCTTGCACAAGAAAGGGAGCAAATTAGACCCCGGTAACTACCGCCCGATCTCTATTCTAACCTCCGTCTCGAAAGTGATGGAGAAAATAGTGTACGAACAGGTGGAGAAGTACCTGGCCTCAAAAAAACTAATGTACGAATTTCAATCTGGCTTTAGAACATCCCACTCCACTGACACATGCCTCCTCTACTTGAGCGACCACATCAGGCAGGAAGTGGATGATGGCAAATACTGCGGCATGGTCATGCTGGACCTCCAAAAGGCCTTTGACACCGTGAACCACTCCATACTGCTTAACAAACTGAGAGCAATTGGTTTCGATAGTATATCAGTGAGCTGGATGCAGTCCTACCTTGAGGGGAGAGAACAGATGGTGGAGGTGGATGGAGCTCTGTCCCCTCCCCTCCCTGTGAGCTGTGGTGTTCCACAAGGGAGCATACTGGGGCCTCTACTGTTCCTTCTATATGTGAACGACATGACATCTGCCTGTGACTGCAAATTGTTCTTGTTTGCCGATGACTCAGCACTGCTGGTCTCGCACAAGAACAAACAGCAGGTCGAAAAAGTCCTCAGCTCCGAACTCAGTAGAATCTGCACCTGGCTCGCCGATAACAAACTATCACTACACCTTGGTAAAACTGAATCCATACTCTTTGGTACAAATGCTAAGCTCAGTAAGGCAGATGGCTTCACTGTCAAAGTGGGGGAAACCATTATCACCCGGAAAGAAGAAATTACCTACCTGGGTTCCATCCTGGAGGCAAATCTTTCCGGTGATAAAATGGCCACCAACGTAATCAAAAAGGTCAACCAAAGAACTAGATTCCTATACAGGATCTCCTCACTGGTCGAGAAAGACACTCTGAAGACCATAACTGGAGCCCTGGTTCAAGGTTACTTTGACTATGCCTGCACCTCTTGGTACCACAGCACCTCAAAAACCTTAAAAACAAGGCTACAGACCTCCCAAAACAAACTTGTCAGACTGTTACTTGGCCTCACACCTCGAACCCACCTCACCCCTGCCCACTTCGACAGTTTGGGTTGGCTTAGGGTTGACGACAGAGTACAACATCTCGCAATGGGTTTGGTCCACAAAATACGATACTCTACCAAAATACCCTTATACCTATCCAAATACTTCCTTAATGTCAATGAAGTACACTCCCACAACACCAGAGGGAGTGCTACTAACCATGTCCAACCCAGATTTGGCACAAACAAGGGTCTTAACTCCTTCCGCTCATATGCCACCAAAATGTGGAATGCCCTACCAACAGTCATAAAGGCATGTAAATCCCTTGACTCCTTCAAAACCGCTCTCAAAGGGCACCTACAGATGGCTGCAATTCTTAACTGGCCTCTGTAAAACAAAAATGTATATAAAATCCCCCCACCCACCCCGCCTCTCCTCTTTGTACATTTCTCTTTTCCCTTTTTACCTCCACTATGATTTTGCCTCCATGATTTGCTGCTTCTGTTTTTACTGAAGTAGTTGTTTTGTATGTACGGTACTTGAATGCCTCTATGAAATGAACAAGTTGGCCACTATTGTAAACAAGTGTATGCTTAACTAGTGTGTCCAATCAGCTTTTTCAGATTTGATGCAGTTGTACTTGAATTGTACTGTAATTCTCCAAGCTGTTATCAGTTTTGTAGCAGTGTGTACTTGACTTGTGCAATAACTCTCATCTCTGTTAAATAAAAATTTCATTCATTTCATTCATTCAATCATTCATTCATTCATTCATTCATTCATACACGCGCGCGCATGGTAGCCTCGATCTCCAGGCTCTGAGGCTGCAACTACACGGGGTTTTGCAAAGTCCAAGTCTCGGACCGGGGTGTGACGTCACGTCCTCCTTTTTTGAATGGGTTTCAGTGGGCACTTCCTGCTACTTCCTGTCTGAATTTCGGACAGCGGCCAAGCAGCAGGAAAGACCTGCCTGCCCGCGGCTATACATTACAAGGGCACGTTTCCAAAGGTGTTAGACTTCATTAATAGCCTTTTGTTATCAAATGACTCAAAACCTGTTTAACTGGTCCTGGAGACTGGAGGTGTTGATGGCTAATCAGGGGTTGACACTAAGGTCTTCACTTGCCCCCCCAAAAATATATTGCAGTCGAAGACTATGTTTTGTTTAAGTCAGAATCAGCTACAGTAAATATTCAACTTGTAAATCAGTGGTTCCCACAGTGGTCACAGACGCAGTGGTCCTTGACCCCAGCAAAATGATAGTTTAGAACAGGGGTTTTCAACAGGTGGTCCGTGGACCACCAGTGGTCCTTGAGAGGGTTCCAGGTGGTCCCCAGCTAAGTTGTTTAACCAGATGTAACTCTAAAAGTATTCATCATGTGAATTAGTCCTAATTAGTCCTAATCTGCACAACTAGAAGCACACTTGCCCGATCGGGCAACCAGGTACAGTACTCTTCACTTGCCCGATCAGTACTTTTTTACTTGCCCCGGGCAAGCGGGCAAGTGTTAGTGTCAATCCCTGCTAACGAATGGCCCATCACCATTTCCACTAACCAGCCTCTCTGTCCACTGTGCCGAGGCTGGGGGATACAAGATTGCCCCAAAACACAGCCTATGTGAGGACGGACGCAAGATGACGCCTGTGCCCTCATAGCCGCAATGCAACCCTAGATGCTTTGATAATTGGAATTGCATCTAGAGTTGCAACTCCGTCCATTCACTCGCCCATCAAGGGAAATGTCATCAGTGATCTGCCTGTATTAAACAAGTCAAACTCACCAACTTTGCAGCTGTAGAGAAAGCTTGCCACATCCTCTGTCGATCTGCAAGGGTTTTTGTGCCATAAAAATCCACCGTAGACATATTATGTGCTACTTTCTGTCCTGGGTAGTCCTCAACAAACAACATGAGCTGCCATCTTGCCAAACAAGAGCTGAGGGAGAGTGCTTGTTTTATACACTGACACACACAAACAGCAGGGGGCGATAATGCGTGTGCACCGACCAGGTGTGCACCTGGAGTGCTCTGACGCCTCACCATGTACACATCCTTATACTGTAGTAGGCAGTACCAGGTTCAATGCAAAGTTCAAACATTAAATGTTTTTCTTGTCTCTTTTTCTGTTGTCTCTTTTTCTAGACATCGTGCCACTCCATGTGTGTAGAGAGGAGGTTTTCACTGGACAACCGGAGAGGAGCTCCAGTCTGGTCCGGGAGGAACCACAACCTCCCTATATTAAAGAGGAACAGGAGGAGATGAGCCCCGGTGTGGTCCGCGTGAAAGTAGAATCTCCGCAGATTAAGGAGGAACAGGAGGAGCTACTGCAGAGACCAGAGGAGGCCGGCGGCTCCTCGTTGACATTACCAGCCGTGAAAAGCGAAGACAAAAATGGGGAGACGGAGCCTGTAGCCGGCACCTCGACTGAACACATGAAAACACAAGCTTACATAAAGTATTGGGTACCATCACAGCCAGCAAGCACCGAGCAGCTCCTCTCTTCCTACTGTCCTGAATCTGATATTACTGAGGACGTCGATGACTGCCTTTCACGCTGCTCTGAAGCTGACACTGAAGAGAGTGATGATTGTGAGGAGATCAGTGAAAGGACAACATGTGCGGAAGGACAAGGATTGCCGCAGAGTGACAAGGTACCCCAGGACCGGAAATCGAAACAAGCTCACTCCACGAGGACTCGCACAAGCAAGAAACTCTTTAGTTGTACAGATTGTGGCAAATGCTTTCATAAGAATGCCCTTCTGATAAGGCACACAAGGTCTCACACAGGGGAGAAGCCCTTTGCTTGTAATGTGTGTGACAAATGCTACGCTCACAGCGGTGATCTCAAAAGGCACATGAGGTCTCATACAGGGGAAAAGCCCTTCAGTTGTGCGGTTTGTGGGAAAGGCTTTGGTCGGAGTGACGATCTGAAAACACACATGATGACTCATACGGGAGAAAAACCCTTTACTTGTAACGTCTGCGGAAAAGGATTCAGTAAAATTGGAAATGCCGAAAGACACATGAGGACTCATAACAGAGAAGCCATAGATACATGAGAACCTATACAGTCCTCATGTGTTTTTCTTGTTTTTTTATATTATTTTTTAAGCTATACTGGGTAACTTTTTCCATTGAAACAAATCTTACATTTGTTTATATTATGATGAATATTTGTCACAGAACCAACTCTGAATTTCAGGTCACAAAGCCTGTTCTAAATATGTCTATTTTTATAGGTACATAAGTTGGGCTGTTGAATGGGTTAAAAAATATTAATAATGATTAATCACCGTTCAAACTATGCCCAAACTATGCCACGTTTTCATGTACAGGACTTTAGAAAAAGAAAAATAATCTAGGGAAAAAAGGATCTGTTTATTTTTATAAAATATTTATCAAAATAGGTGATCTACAAGCCCCCAATGCTTGCAGATCCCTCGAGCTGTACTCGAGGGATCTAGACTCTAGAGTACAGCTCTAGGGTCAGATATAGCGTGTCTCCCTGTAATGAGAGATACACACAGCTATGTCTCCGCAAAACTGTGATCTATCGATTTTTGTTTTTTTCAGTGAAAATTGCTCAAGGGGTTGAGTAGTGAGCACATGTGTTATTTGCGTTAAAACTTTTAATCACATTAATCAACAAAAGTAATTAATGCACTTAACTTGTTATTTTCAACAACCTTAGTCTAAACATGTTTTATACGAAAGGTGATGAGGATATATCTTGTGGCAATAGCTTGAATTCTGAAAAGGTTAGAAAATCAATAACTCCTCGCCCATGGAGAATATAAAAAGGTGTAACCACTCATTATACTTACAGGGATTGTGGGAAAAGCTTCATTGTGGAAAAAAGGCTTAAATTGTGATCTGGAAGTGACCAGGAGGGAAACTACCCAGTATTACATTAAAAGAATGAAGCGAGACCTGTTTTGGCCTTTTCTGTGCATATTTTGATTTATTTTGGTTTGCTTCCATTTACATGCATTGCATTCTTCCCACTAATTTTGCATTAATTCATATAAAAATTGAAATAAAAACTGAATCATAGTCATCTTTGTTGGTTCCCTTATTCTGAAAGTACTGTGAAATAATATGAACTTATAAAACCCATGTTTATGGTGTGTGTTAGTTGTTGGAATTTGAATTTAGAAAATGTATTTGGATTCCAGTAGGAAGCAACCAGTGTTGTTTGTTTGAGAATATTTTGACTTAGTCTTAATCTTAGTCTTTTGAGTAACACACATTTAGTCTTTTAGTCCCATTTAGTCTTCTGAAATTCATTTTTTTAGTCTAGTCTTAGTCGACGAAATATCAACATTGATTTAGTCTTAGTCTCAGTCTTAGTCTTTTTTTAGTCTTAGTCTTTATTTAGTCTTAGTCTTTCAGTCTTAGTCTTTGGTAGTTTAGTCTTACATACAAATGCATTGTAGGTTTACATATGTTATACAGATTTATAGTTTTTAGTATGAAAGATGTCTCATTTTATTTCTTCGTATAAAATTACTGCAATAGTAATTAGTAATAGTAGTTCCTTTCCTGAAAACGTATGCAATCTATACTGCAGATATGTTCACATACTTAAAAAGAACGGAAAAAAGAAGGTAAAAATGTTTCCTATTTCCATTAGTCTTAGGTTATGATTTAGTCTTCGTCTTAGTCTTTTGAAAACACACATCTTTTAGTCCCAATTAGTCTTCTGAAATTCATTTTTGTTAGTCTTTAGTCTTAGTCGACAAAAACAACACTGGAAGCAACCCACTAATTTTACCCATGTAACTATAGAGAGGAACAAAAACGCCCCTAATGGGTGTAAACATTTTTCGCTTCTAGCCCCGGTCCCTGATGGTGGGCAAGTAGGGCAATAGGAGAGACAGATCAATCACTTTGCTATAGTGACATCATGACGAGCTTGTAAAGAGTGACTTTCCATGTGATTATTGTTTATTTACTTACAATGGTGTAGATAGAAGATTGGTGTAGATCAGGGGTGGCCAACCCGTGGCTCGCGAGCCGCATGCGGCTCTTCAGCTGGTTACATGTGGCTCTTAAGGGGCTTCCACATGAAACCATCAAAAACCTTTTTTTTATACCAGGGCCCACCATTTATTCAGAATTTGAGCCATTTGATGACATTTGATGACAATTTGAGCCATTTGATGACATTTTTGATTTTGATGACATTTTAGCTCCATTTTAGCTCCACAGACCCCAAAGCTAAAGATTTTGTTTACTTTTGTCAAAATTCCAGGCTGGATTTCAGAGAAAACAAAACAGTCCAACATACAGATCAAAATGACCATTAATCTTCTACATTCTCTAGTTGTGTAGACTTGGGCTAATTCACATGATGAATATTTTAACTCTTGAGAGTGTAAACATGAAACCAAATGGACCCGCAAGGGTCCATTTGGTTTCATGTTTACGCTCTCAAAGAGTTACATCTGGCTAACCAACTTTCCATCATTTAGCCTGGGGACCACCTGGAATCCTTTGATGTGGCTCTTTGCAGTAACACAATGAAAAACGTGGCTCTTAGTCTGTGACCGGTTGGCCACCCCTGCTCTAGATGGTCATATTGTATCGGTGAAATTGTCACCGATATAATTTTTAAAAAGTTCTGAATCTGACTGTAAAAACACTGGATTCACACAAGACACCGCAAGTGGAAGAACGTTGCCTTCAAGCCTGCCTTTGTCAACACAAACTCACTCCACAGACATGAAAAGTTTTCGTTGTACAGAGTGTGGCAAAATGTTTATTGTTTAGTCGTATGGATCATCTCAATTCACACATGAGGACCCATACAGGGGAAAAGCCATTTCTTTGCCAAGTTTGTGGTAAAGGCTTTAGTAACGGTGGCAATCAAAAAAGACACCTGATGACCCATACAGGGCAAAAGCCATTTAGTTGTTTGTGGTAAAGGCTTTAGTAATGGTGGTGCTTAAAATTACACATGAAGACCCAAACAGGGCTAAAGCCATTCAGTTGCAAGATTTGTGGTTTTAGAAAGGCTTTAGTAACCGCAGAGCGGGCGGCAATAACCAGTTTAAGATCCTCCAACTTGACGTACAACGCCACCTGTGAATGATTTGGTGCTCGATATATAAGCCTCGCGGCCATCGGCGCCTGTCCTCCGACGGAAAAACGCAGCTTTTGCCGTCTTGATAACAACGTGGACGAGAGGTACGCAGTAGAGGAGCGTCATCATGGAAACCAGAGATGCCAGTAGGAGAGGTGGACCCCGTTGGCGTCGCCTGCTTTCTTGAATATGTTGGGCCTCTGTGGAATTAAACTGCGACAGAGCACGTCCACGTCCTCATCGTGTCAACTGCTTTCTTAAAGTCCCTAATAAAATCGATCAAACATACATATATGCAAGGTGGCTTCAGCCCCAGGTTCGCTTTTTTCCATCTGTAAAAAAAATGCGCCCTTTCCTGATCACAAGTGCAGGATATAGCCTACTATGGTAAACAAATGCAACTCCTTTCAGCCAGTCCTTTCCATGCCCCCTAATGTCTGCATTCTGAATAATTACTTTTTTCCAGAAACTCCTACACTCGGAATATAGGCTACCATTTTGAGTTGAACAAATGGGTTTCCTATCAATGTCGTTACACCACATTGCCACTGCTAAAGAGTGCTTTGTGCACCAAGATGCTGCAGCACCACAAAGCCTGCCTGCACACACACACACGCACGCACGCACACACACACACACACACGCACACGCACGCACGCACACGCACACACACACTTTTTATTTGCCAGCTTAACTTCTATTGGTTTTGATAATGGATATATGTCATTACACAGCACATCCGAAGTAATTAAAAACAACTTTTATGTATTTTGTATTTAAAAATACACAAAAGTGATGTTACCATGTTTTGGCATGTTTTTGGCATGTATTGTTGGGTGTGGCTATATAATGACCACAGATGTGGTCTAAAAGTGTGAAAAAATGTATTTTCAATTCACCTCCCCTTTAAAAGAATATGTTCATTAATATCTATATTTCGCACATGTCACAGCTTATTATTATTATGTTTGACCTACACACTCTGACAGTGTGTTTTGCTGTTGTCAGCTTGTTGTATTAATTCATTTGGCTGAATAGTTGGGAAAATAAACCAGCTATATTTATATGCGAGGAGTGACATATCCTGACATTTTCAACTACCATAGTGAATTCTGTAGAGGATTACACTAGGCTTGCAAGATGCTGTTTGGATCATTATCCACAAATAGGCCAACATAGCATAAAAAACAAAACACAGCAAATATATCTGAGTATAGAAAAGCCAAACGGATGGGTTTGTGACATATAGGCTATTGCCTACTGTGTGACGACATTAACTTGAGATTCACAGTGCTAAGTACTTGTGAATTTCTGATTGAGAATATTATAGTATATTGTGGGCTCTATATTGGGATGGCAGGTATCTGGCATTGAAAAGGTCAAATCAAACATATGGAACCATTTGTTAGATTCACAAATAAAATTGCCAGTGTTATATACTAGTGAAATTAGGATATTTTATGACACCTCTCATATGTCATGTCAACTCTCATAGGGATTGCATTGACAGCTGCAGTAGGCCTACATTGTAGTGGACCCGAAGGGTCGCTGTCCCGTTTGGAGCCTCTCCTAATGATCAGCCAGCGTCTTGCAATCCGCCAAGTGATGCGAAACAAAGAAGCACACCAGTCGTACACGGTGGTGGTGTTGGTGTTGTGCGGATGTTGGGCTTGTTTGCAACATTGTGGCGCTTCTCGTGTTACTTTATAACTGTGTGACTGTCGCTTCCTCCTCCTCCGGCAGGGATGGAGACAATGTAGCCATGTCGTGTGTGTGTGTGTGTGTGTGTGTGTGTGTGTGTGTGTGTGTGTGTGTGTGTGTGTGTGTGTGTGTGTGCGCGCGCGCGCGCGCGCGTGCGTGCGTGCGTGTTTGGGGAGGGGGGTGAAATTTGTAGTCCATCTAATAGAAGAGTTGCGACATTGAGGGGCAGAAAACCGTGCTCGCTGTAACTCTGAACAGTGACAAATTGGAGTTAGAAATATCAGCAACATTCAGCACAAGGCATGTGTGCAACAACTAACAAGTGTTATTCAATATAACGACTAAAGTCTAGATTTATGTTGTACTAATACTATTTAAAACAATCTCAATTTAAGATTTAGATCATTAAAGCTGGCCCGAGTTCAATGCATTTCTGTGTATTTCCGGCCCAGGACTTGTCACACATATGGTCGGTCCCCTATGGTCCCCACTCCCCATGCTCAATAGAAGTCTATGCAGAGCAGCAGCCATTAGACCTTTCCATGGACGTGAACGGAGATGTCATGACGCTGTTCATACTCGTGGAAATTCTTTGATCAGTGTTGCCAACTTTGTGTGTTGTGTGTTGGCGCATTTGTCGCTATATTTAGCTCTTTTCCGGCTCATTCCCTGGCGGAAAATCTGGTGCTTTTTGGCTGGTGAGTTGGAGCGAAATTCGTTGACAGGCGCCAGAGATAAAACCCTCATTTTTCACCATTTTTTCCTCCTATGATAGTGGTTTTCAACCAGTGGTCCCCAGGCTAAATGATGGACACCTGGTTAACCAGATGTAACTCTTTGAGAGCGTAAAAATGAAACCAAATGGACCCTTGCGGGTCCATTTGGTTTCATTTTTACACCCTCAAGAGTTAAAATATTCATCATGTGAATCAGCCCAACTTAGTCATAGTAGTCTACATACACAACTAGAGAATGTAGAAGATTAATGGTCATTTTGATCTGTATGTTCCAGGCGAGCATCTAGCATAATAGTGCATTTTGGAAGTGCCACTAGTGCAATTTGGATTTTGGCAGTTGGCAACACTGAGTATGATCATGTGGTGCATCGTCACGTGACCACCATTACAGCATTGTTGTTGTTGACAACCAAAACAGGAGTTTGTCGGCGTTGTCGAGTCTCTATGGAAGTATCGATTATTATTTATTTGTGTCTTTATACTACTCCAGTAGGGACAGAGACATTTACACGTTCTATACGTTTACATTACATGATCACGTGGTTTCTGCCACTGAAATTGTGTTGACGATCTGTCCTGAAATCATCTCGTTACTCCTGCGGTCTTTTCCTCACACATTCAGCCCCGGCTTCCAGTTCGGTTTATCGGCGTTGGAGCCAAGGAAAACAGCGGTAGTTTGGAAGAAGAGAGTCTATTTGGTGTAAACGTGTCCTAAAGGAGGCAAAACGACCCCCGTGGGGTCTGTACGGCTGAAGATACATTAACACACATAGACGTCAGTGTGTTTTTTGGACTGACAGCAGCAGAGTCGCCTCAGTGTAGCCGCAAAGTGGATGTAAAGCCTAATCCAGAGAGAGAAGGAGACAGTGGAAACTCCTGGACCCTGGTGTTGATATGGACATCGATCTACACACTGCAGGTATGTGTTTGCACGCACGCACACGCATAGCCACATCCAGGGGCGGATTGGCCATCTGGAGTACAGGGAGTTTTCCCGGTGGCCTGCGCCACCTAGTGGCCTGCTGGACAAGATCCAAAATGCACTAGTGGCACTTCCAAAATGCACTAGAATGCGCTAGATGCTCGCCTGGAACATACAGATCATAAATGAGCATTAATCTTCTACATTCTCTAGTTGTGTAGACTAAGTTGGGCTAATTCACACAATGAATATTTTAACTCTTGAGGGTGTAAAAATGAAAACAAATGGACCCGCAAGGGTCCATTTGGTTTCATTTTTACGCTCTCAAAGAGTTACATCTGGTTAACCAGCTGCCCCCTCCAGGGTGGCCTGGCAAAGGCAAAATTGTCCTGGTGGGAAAATATGTGCCAATCCGCCCCTGGCCACATCAAGCACAAGGTTGATGCTGAAAAATACTGCAGCATGGTCATGCTGGACCCCCAAAGGCTTTTGACAAATTGACACTGTGAACCAATCTATGCTGGTTAAGCTAAAAGCAGTTTTTTTTTTATATATACCATTTGTTTTAGTGTTTAATTCGTCATTGTTTGACTATTATTATAAAACTGCAGCTTTGCCGCAGACACGGTGACAAGGCAGATTGTTTTTGTCATATTGGTCGACAAAGAAGCGAACCTGGTAATAAACAAAAATTAATCTAGGCGTGGCAAAATGGAGAGATAATATTAACCAACTGTTACCAGGCTTTTGTCGTTAACCGATAGGGAAAACCAGCTATAACTGCCTTTTTCGAGTCCCTGACTCCCTTGTCCACCTCAAGCAATAAGCAGTACTTGACATATTCTTTAGCAGACACAAATTAAATGTACATTTCGGGGACGGGAATGAGCAGCCACAGTTACGGGAATGAGCAGCCACAGTTATCAAATAAAACTACGTGCTGCACTGTGTCACACACACTTTGAAAAGGCAAACTACAAGCTCGCAACGCGTCATGCATGTGCGCTTGTGTTCCGAGAGAATCGAGACCACAAAAATTAACTCAAGTTTAATAAGTACAATGTTAAATTACAATGTGTACAGTATTATACCAATCATTAGCCGGCCGCAATGCTAGATTATTTTATTTGCGGAAGTGATTATATCTGTAAATGTCTTGATGAAATGAGCAATGTGGCCACCGTTGTAGAATTCACAGTTATCTATCTTGTATTTAGTTAGTGGGCTACATCTCCAGGCTGTTAATAAACATTTCAATCAAAAAGCAGCTCTGCTCCACCATTACTTTTCCTTAAGCCTGTTCTTTTTTCAAACAGCGGGTGGCGATACTGCACATGCACCGACCAGGTGTGTGCCAGTGTATTAAACAAGCGCTCTCCCACACATCTTGTTTTATGGCATGTTAAGTAAGTAAGTAAAAAGTCAAGATGGCAGCTTGGTGATGTTTGTTGAGGAATATTTTGTACAGACGTAGCTCATAACATGCAAATCTAGATTCAGGCCAATTATAAGCACACATGAAAAGGCATGTGTGCTTGTGTTTTGAGAATCGAGACCACAAAACCTAACGACATAAACACACCCCCAATGTTAAATTACAATGTACAGTATTATACCAATCATTTAATCCACCATGTGCTTTGTGGGCCATGTCTAAAATAAAAATGTACTGCTTTACACTGTTTCAATCTTTTCAGAACAAAGGGGATTTGTTATAATTGTTATTGTTTGCATAGCATTAGAAAAAATAAAAGGCAAACGGTAGTACAAAGTAGTGGAAATGTTGAAATCTCTTTTTTTTTTTGCCAGTGCAAACATATACTGTATGGGTGTTCAATGGTTAAAGCACAGTGGGTCAGTACTGAGAATGTAAAGGTGTCACATTTCAACGTTGAAAAATGTGGACAAAGAGCAATCTGTTGATATTTTTCCAGCCACTACTCTGTACAACAAGATTCAAAGTTTTCACAGTGTCTTTGTATTATTTTCCTAGACTGTATGCACGTCCCTGTGTGTGAAGATGAGGCTCCACCTCAAGAGGAGAGGAGCTCTAGTCTGCTCCAGGAGGAACCACAGCTTCCACACGATAGAGAGAAACCGGAAGAACTACTTCAAAGACCAGACGAGGCTGGTGGGTCAATGGTGATACTAGCAGTGGGAGATGATGATGATGATGACGAGGATGATGATGTCCTCAACGACAATGAAGTTGATGTCAACGATGATGATGATGATGATGATGATGATGAACACAGAGAGCCGGAGCCTGTACCCGGCACCTCGACTGAACACATGAAAACACAAGCTTACATGGAGTACTGGGTACGCTCACAACCAACTAGTGGCAACCAGGTCCTCTCTTCACACTGTTCTGAATCTGACACTGAAGACAGTGAAGAGTGGGCGGAGACTAGGGGAGATCAGTCAGCTTCAAACAAACTCATCTCACGAAACACTCAGAATCACAAAACCCTCAGAACTCAAGACCTGAAATCACCAAAACAAACTGATTCCCAGAGGGCTCACACAGGGAAGAAAGGTTTTAGCTGTACAGAGTGTGGCAAAGTGTTTAATCGAAAGCCTCATCTGAAAATACACATGATGATTCATACAGGTGAAAAACCCTGTACTTGTACAGTGTGTGGTAAAGGCTTTACTCGGATGGACGGTCTAAAAACACACATGAGTACTCATACCGGTGAAAAACCCTGTACTTGTATGGTATGTGGCAGAAGCTTCACTCTGATGTCTACCCTGAAAAAACACATGCGGACTCATACAGGTGAAAGGCCATTTTCATGTACAGTATGTGGTAAAGGCTTTGCTCAGAAGTGTTATCTAAAAATACACATGCGGACCCATACAGGTGAAAGGCCATTTTCTTGTATAGTATGTGGTGCAGGCTTTAAACAGAAGGGCTATCTAAAAACACACATGAGGACTCATACCGGTGAAAAACCCTGTACTTGTACAGCATGTGGTAAAGGCTTTACTCAAATGGGCTATTTAAAAATACACATGAGGACTCATAGAGGTGAAAAACCCTGCACTTGTACAGTATGTGGTAAAGGCTTTACTCAGAAGAATGATTTAAAAAGACACATGTGGAATCATACAGGTGAAAAACCCTGTACTTGTACAGTGTGTGGTAAAGGCTTTACTCGGACATGTGACCTAAAAAGACACAAGAGTACTCATACAGGTGAAAAACCCTGTACTTGTACAGTTTGTGGTAAAGGCTTTACTCAGACAAATGATCTAAAAAGACACATGCGGACTCATACAGGTGAAAAAGCCCTTACTTTTGCAGTATGTGGTACAGGCATTACTCAGAGATGTGATCTAAAAACACACAAGAGTACTCATACAGGTGAGAAACCCCATACTTGTACAGTATGCGGTACAGACTTTACCCAGAAGGGTGATCTCAAAAGACACATGAGGACTCATACAGGTGAAAGGCCTTTTTCTTGTACAGTATGTGCTGCTGGCTTTGCCCATAAGGCTGACCTAAAAAGACACATGACTACTCATACAGGTGAAAGGCCATTTTCTTGCGCAGTATGCGGTACAGGCTTTACCCAGAAGGGCGATCTAAAACGGCACATGCGGAATCATACAGGTGAGAAACCCTGTACATGTACAGTATGTGGGAGGGGCTTCACTCGGAAGGATGCTCTAAAATCACACATGAGGACTCACAGTTGAAAAAACCTGTACTTGTACGGTAGTGGTAAATGCTTTACTCAGATGGGCCATCTAAAAACACACACGAGGACTCATACAGGTGAAAGGCCATTTTCTTGTACACCATGTGGTACGGGCTTTACCCAGAAGGGTGATCTAAAGACACATGAGGGCTCATACAGCAGAGAATATTTTGATGTACTCTTAGCCTTTTCAATAACACAAAGTTAGTATTTTAGTCCCATTTATTTTTTTTGTTAGTCTAGTCCTAGTTGACAAAATATGTCTTAGACCCGTTTGCACCATGAGAGATTAAATACATTTTAGTTTAGTGCTAATCACAGATTTGTTGATCAATGATTATTTTTAATCCTTTGAGTTGTGTTCCACACTTAATTGTAAGCAATGATTAACAGATCTGTGATTACATCCTTAACCTTTGATTAAAATCCAGTAAACAGAGATTAAAACTTTAAATTATGATTAATTCATGGATTCAAGTTTTTGTTTCCGCCATTATTTATTTAAATGTATACAGCAGCCTAGAACCTAATATCATTAATCCATCAATATCATCATCAATATGTTACTGTTCCATTCACTTTTGAGAATATTGACAGATATACAGTAAACTGCGGTCTACACGTATACCAGCAATGCAAACACTTGGGTTGTCTAATACAGTCACTATAAACAGAATAAGTAAAGACACAGAGTTGTATGTTGTGTGTTGTCAGTTTTATTTAGCAAATATACAAATCAGTAGTCAATCAATTGTCTTTGTAGCACAGGGGAGCCCAACCTGTAGATCGGGATCTACCAGTAGATCTCGGCCTGATCACGAGTAGATCTCGGGAGATGTGGGGGGAAAGAAAAAAATGGGGTGGAAAAGAAAAAGAGCGATTTTCGTGTGTGTGTGTGTGTGTGTGTGTGTGTGTGTGTGTGTGTGTGTGTGTGTGTGTGTGTGTGTGTGTGTGTGTGTGTGTGTGTGTGTGTGTGTGTGTGTGTGTGTGTGTGTGTGTGTGTGTTCTGGACTGTGTATTCTGGACTGTTCTTATTATGATTGCATTTGCAATGGCAGTGTTTGTCCAAGTCTGTTCACTCTGTTGTAGGCCTATTTATGACAAGTCTGTTGTACTTTATGCTTATATGGACATAGAGTAAAGTGGTAAAACAAAGTAGTGTTGTGTTGTTGTGAAGTTACTGTAGGCTGGCAACGATGCGTGTGTTTTGAAATGTTGATATTGGACTCGTAGATCCTGGAGGGGTTGGCTGCTAAAAAGTAGATCTTGGGTCAAAAAAGGTTGTGCACCCCTGTTGTAGCACATGGTAATACAATTACGAGATATTCAGTGCATATACAATTGTGAGATCATATATCCACACCCTGTCTTGATCTCAATGCCCCCCCCCCCCCCTTCATTACAAAAATACTTTTTTTTTTCTTTTTCATGACGAAAATACAATAAAATCAAATTGAAATATTGCCTATAACGTATGATGATGACGCCCTGGCTGACCAGCCCTTACAGCTGGTAGTAGGACCAGCGCCAGCGGACCCCCAGACAGACCACCAGATCTAGCATCAACTTCAACCTCCGAACATGAGTTAAGTTGCCATAATTGCCCACGCGTGTGCGTGCGTGTGAGAGACGTTTGTGTCTCTTGTGTGTGTGCGTGTATGTGTGTGTGTGTGTGTGTGTGGGAGAGAGAGAGAGCTACTCTCTCAAATAGTTGAATCCCATTCCTGGCTGCCATTGTGTCCATCTGGTTTGGACTAGATGGAGGGGGCGGCAAAGCCTTTTGTTGCCTCCTTTAATATTGAAACCCCCTATAAAGGGAAAGGCCATATAGGGAAAGTCCCTATATTGAGAGAGCAAGCACCACCAAGTCGACATGAAATACAGTACAGGGGCTGTTTTTGGTTTTCAAGAAAAAACAGCCCAAGAAGAAGAAGGCCACATGGAGCAGGTTAAAAGGCCACGTTTCGACCTGTCAACGTTTTCTTCAAGACCTTGACAGGTCGAAACTTAAAAGTGAGTTGCGAGCCCCTTTTTCTTTTAGTCTTTTGGTGTCCCACAATTCGATACACAATCAATTCATTCACAGGGCCACAATTCGATTCAAAAAATGATTTTTCTTTTTTTTTGTTCTTAAAAAAATGTTAGTATGTGTTTGTTCAACCAGCAGAGCTGGTTGTATTTCTTTTTCCCCTTCCATTTTAGCTTGGCAGCAACTTGTTACACGACACAAACAAAACAACACACTGAACCCAACATGCCCCTTACAGCAGCCTAGAAGAGAAAAAATGATTTGGGGAAAATGCAAATTGATTCTCAATCGGGCGCTATTTGAATCAATATTTTAATTTGAAATTGAATCTTTTTTTTTGACAGGCCTATGACTGATTATATCTTTAAAGGTAGGGTAAGTGATTTGAAATTCATCGTGTAGTACCAGCCTGGTGCACTAGGGGCGCCCAAGAGTAGCTACACTATGTGAACCTGCTGCTCGATCCTGATTGGAGGAGAATTCACCCTCCACCTGGGGAACTTTTATTAGCTCCTCTGCTAACGTGGGAGAGGGAGGAAACTACATATATGGGGCTCCATTTTCGTTACATGCTAAACCCCTTATGCCATATCCCTTATTTCATTTTCACTATTTTGAAAAACTTTTTTGGACTATTTCAACATGTCAATCTATTAACACGTTGTGAGCTAGTAGACTGGCCATTTGAACTACTGAGAAATGTTTTTTTTTTTAATAGTTTAAAAAAGGCAAAGAAGTTAAGGGATAAGGGGTATAGCGGTAACGAAAATCTCACCCATGGTCTGCACACCTTATAATAGAGCATTTTAACAGGAAAAAAAATGGGTGATATCTGACAAAAGTGAAATCACTTCCCCTACCTTTAAACTAACTAGAAACAAAATCAGACTGCATTGACCGAAATAAAACTGAACTGAACTGAACATAGGTAAAATGATTGGGTTGCTTCCTATGCGAATCAAAACACACATTCTGAAAACTGATTTTACATTCCAGCAAGTAACAGATACCAATAAACATGGGGGCTACGAATTCATATTAGTTCACACTACTTTCAGAATAAGGATGTGAACCAATTGGGATGATTATGATCAGTTTTTATGTGTAGATTGATTTAACACAAAATGTGGAGAGAAGAAAGCAATGCGTGTTAAAGTAAATAGATAAAAAAAGAAACATCGTCATCAAGATGTGATTCATATGTTGAGACTGGGTAGAATTTGCATGCGTTATTATTAGGCTATTATTATTACTACTACTATTACTTCCATCTATAGCCTATGACACAGTGCCACACTGTGTCATAGGCTCACTATTGAATAGTATACTGGAATAATATGTTACATATTACTTTCCCCAGTTCCTCCCTCCCACCTGCAAGTGGAATAGAGATGTACAATTAACACAATCTGTTTAAAAACAACTTGTATTGTAGGTCATGTGTGCAGAATGCTGTGGTGGATTAGGATCTGCACGTCTATGATACGATATGATACGTCTCTGTTATCTGTTGATAGCTTGCAATTCCCTTCTATTTTCACATCTTGCAACAAAAGGCTCATTTGTGTAACGAGGTAGTAATGCAGTAATAATGACACGTGTTTTGGCAGAGCAACATACAGTATTACATAATATCATTGAATTACTTTTGCTGGAAAAAGTAATATCACAGTAATTTACAGTAATGGGGAAATCCCCCGATTTTCTTTTTTTTTTCCTGAGTGTGCAAATGGAACCAATGCTAGGGTCCATTTGGTTCCATTTTGGTTCCCAGAAAAAGCTCCTAAAAGAAAAATCATTAACATGGTGAAACACAAATCGATGTCAAGTCATCAAGTTGTGTCTCACCATGTTAATGATTTTATTCAGACCTCCATTTCAAAACAAAAATGGGGGGGACCTTTTTTATTATGTCCACACAACACCTCTAGTCTTATTAAGGTATATTATTGACATTTTGGAAAATGGGTGGAGTTCTTTATCTTAAACATTTGAGTACATTGCACCACTGAAAAATAAATATGGACGGGCTAAAAAAGTATACCGGTACTGGTACTCTGTTTTACAGTGTCTGGGATACAAGCGTACTTCTCCTAGGTGATCAGAAGATGGCAGTAAACGCTAATGAAAATTAAAAGCACAAAGCTCCAGCCAGCATTAATAATTATATAACCATCATCAATATGTCAACCAATTAGCAAAACAAAGGGAGAATGGCACACTCTTTTACTTTGAGTCAACAATCTGTTGAGAGAGAGTTGTAATATAAAATTGTCTGTTTTATTTTGCTAAGGGGCACATTCTAAACGATGCATTTATACATCACATGGATTACACACACACACACGCACACTTTATACACAAAGTGTCTATATATATATATATATATATATATATATATATATATATATATATATATATATATATATATATATATATATATATATATATATATATATATATATATATATATAATAGGGCTGGGACTTTAACTGATTAATTGAGATTAATTTAATTACAGAAAAATAAGGCAATTAAAAGAATTAACTCATTTTAATCGCTTTTGCAGATTTTGCACCACAGAACCTCTTTCATTGGACAAATTTCAGGTGTACCGATCATAGCGGTGCACGCAATGGGGGAAGAAGCTGATCAGGGTAACCAATAAGGGCTGCCATTGATCTGAACCACTACTGTTATGGACTCCCATTGGTCCGAAATGACTAACACTATCTCTAACCCTCGCCCTCCACATAACATGTTACAGTATGGACAGAGTTTTGATTTAGAAAAACTCACTCACACAGTACCAGTACCAACCTGTTTTAATTGATACAAAAAATGCTTCTCGGATCAAATATTAGCATGTGATTAATTGAGATTAATTAATTACAAAGCTTGGAATTAATTAGATCAAAATTTTTAATCAAGTCCCACCCCTAATATATATATATATATATATATATATATATATATATATATATATATATATATATATATATATATATATATATATATATATATATATATATATATATATATATATATATACACTCACCAGAGCGACAGCACTATAGTGCTAACATGATCAATAACTTAGTTAGAGCAAACATTGTTAACTCAGATCTTTGCTTCTGGGATGTCCCTCATGGGACTCCATATATTCAGAGCTGGGTTCGCAGCCAAACACAGATCATTCCGGGCGTCCTTGGCATGAATTATTATTAGCACCGCTGACACAGAAACGGATTGTTTTTGCAGATATTTTGCAGACTCTCTAATGTCAGTTTTGAAATCGATCAAATAACTAATCTCTCTTTTCAGTCTTCCAACTAGAAAAAGTGCCCTGCTGGGCACAGGTCTCCACCAGGCTATGGCCTCCTGGTGGTGCTATAGGCCATTGTGAAAAAGGGTTCCGTTAATTCTTATGCTTTTGATTGCAATTTGAGGATTTGAAGCTTTTTTACCCCAAAAATGTGTTTTGCAAAAATCCACTTGTTGGTGTCACTATAACGGGCCGATGTGAAAAGGGTGCGGTTATATGACCACCTAGTAGGAACGTGTGTTTCACGCTGCATTTATGAGTTGATGCTTTTTGTTCAAAGTGAGCCAATCCTGCAAACTTTGAAAGCCAATTATAGATAAATATGAGATTCTATGTAACAATTTGCAGAGTGTAGAGGAGCAATGGTGGCGCTATAACTGCAGGCCATTGTAGAAAATGTGGGGCAGAGGTTCATCATTGGCATTTAGGGAGTGTGTGTGCAAAGTTTGGCATCGACTAAGTTAACAACGCTGTAGATTAGCTGGTAACACACACACACGCACGCACGCACACACACACACACACACACACACACACACACACACACACACACACACACACACACACACACACACACACACGCACGCACGCACACACACACACTCACACACACAGCACATACTGACTTAGTGCAAAACCTACTCCCTGCCATAGCTTTGACCTGGAGTAGACAATAATTTGAATAATTCTAATGATATTGGCTGGTATTCTCGAAGAGTTATGGCGTAGCTCACCCTGGGAAAGTTGTGCGCTTTTGAGACTGAGAACGTTAGTTGCGGAAGTGACTGTATTTACAGTCCCCAGAGAAACAACCCCGTTCAGTCCTCACTAGCGACTCGACTTGTTCACTCTTATTTTCAGAAAAAATGATTCTAACGAACAAAGCAGTTACAGAAGTGTGCAAAAAAGTGCACACGATTTCATCTTTTAAACATTTACAACAGTTTTGCAAGCACAAAGGGAGAAATAAAATGTTTCCGTGGGGTATTCATTTTCGGGAGCACCGTGTCGTGACTAATGGTAACTTCCGGTGGAAGTTAACTAACCGGAACTTCCGGAAGTCCCGACTTCCGCCAGCGGTTTTGGGGCAGAAGTTTTCCAGGCTCTCATCCGCGCTGCGAGATCGAGGCTAGGCGTAGCTACTGTACAGTATATGGCCAGGTATGGTGTAATCTGTATCTGGTTTGGGGCCTTATATGCCAAAAGCCTGTAGCACCAGACCTGGGCATGGGCTTACCAAATAATTATCTATAAAAACCTGCAATTCAAAAAGTCCAGAAACCACTTGACTCCCCAATTGAAAATGTTACTGTACTACCCTGCTTTGTTCATCACGAGTTGAAGCTCTCAATGGCTGGTTTTAATTAGTATGGGTAATTATTTGGGGCTTTTGGCCTACTGCAAGGCCCCAGACTTACACCAGCCAATGTATGCTCTGCTCAGTCAGTTTTCCAGTTTATGTCACCTGTGGAGCACTGTTTCATCCTTCCTCTCTTTCCTCTTTCCTTTCTGACTGTGTCCGTGTCCATGACAGAAAAACTATAAACTGTCTGCTTGTTCAGCACATTGTACGGTGCTTTCCTTTGATACATTGCCGTCGTGTTGTGAAGTATTGGCGCATGTGTTTCGAAGATGCAGATGTGATTGTGATTTATGTCGAGTTGCATGTCTGATGGCAGCGCTGTACCTAATGGAGATGTGCTTGAGCAGCATTTCGTTTCATGTGGGAATAGTTTGATGATTGTTTGATGATGTGATGTTGATGATGTGTATTGTGTAGACCGCACTGCTATGCGCAAAAGGACACTATAAGCCAAAGCTCTGAGAAGACAAGAAAGCTGCCGAGGCAAACAATCCTTCCACGTACATTGCTCAGCAGTACAATGGGAAAATCACACCTGTGTGAAGGGAGTGGTGCAACTAAGGATGGTCTATAGCAGCCAATTACAATGCCAAGTCACCGTTGTGATCTGAGTAGTTTTGAAAATCATGTTTTTTGACGAACAGGTAATTGTTTATTGCAATCGTGGCGCCCCCTATGGATGACCCTGGAATTGGTTTTGGCTCGGCGTTGATGACACCACCCTGAAAGTGTGATTGGAATTTGGGTTGGATTGGACGCTCCGTTTGTTATATGTGGCGTCCTTTGTTAAATAGGTCCCTGCCTCCACCTTTGGATGGTGTTTACGGCCAAACAATGCGGACTATCAAATCTCTGACTGTGTTTTAGTCAGATGGGGGCAAAGTGCATGTAGGCTATACCATTTTTTTTTGTGAGATTTGGTCAAAATCTAGAGGTGGAGGAGGCAAAAATGTATTTTGGAGAAAAGCCCCTAGAGGCGTCCAAACGACGAGATTTTTTGGAGATGGTCTAATTAAAGGACCAGTCAAAAAAAAAAAAAAAACGCCATGACGTGACACAGTGTGAGTATTTTCCCTCAAGTGCATGCTTTGCAGGGCCGGATCTACAGGAAGGCAGTGGTGGGTAGAGCCCGCCCAAACGTGCATCCTGACCACCCAATGAAAGGTACTATCAGTGGGTTTTCAACCAGTGGTCCGGGACCACTAGTGGTCCTTGAGAGGGTTCTAGGTGGTTCCCAGGCTAAATCGTGAAAAGTTGGTTAACCAGATGTAGCTCTTTGAGAGCGTAAAAATGAAACCAAATGGACCCTTGCGGGTCCATTTCGTTTCATTTTTTCACTCTCAAGAGTTAAAATATTCATCATGTGAATTAGCCCCAAAGTCTACACAACTAGAGAATGTAGAAGATTAATGGTCATTTTGATCTGTATGTTGGACTGTTTTGTTTCCCAAATCCAGCCTGGAATTGTGGACAAAAGCAAAAAAAATAAATCCTTAGTTTCAGGCTCTGTGGGGCTAAAATGTCATCAAATTGTGGTCCTCCGTGGCTCAGATGCCAAATAAATAGTGGGCCCTGGTTGAAAACCACTGCTTCATATTAAAAAAACTTTGAAGTTGCCCATGCACCCGGCCATTCTTCCAGCCCACCCTCGTAGGGCTGGCTAAATCGGGCCCTGATGCAATTTGCAAGTGTGCAAAGCCCTGTCGCCTGACCGTGTGTGGGATGGAGTATGAACACCCATAGTGGTCCTCTCTGTCCATTGAAGTCGGCCACTCCAAAGGGTTTTTCCTCCTTCTCTTTGATCCGTGCGAGGAACGGGGACCATTGTGAGTGGAGTGGGTGTAACATGAGGACGTGTGTGTGCGTGTGTGTATGTGTGTGTGTGTGTGTGTGTGTGTGTGTGTGTGTGTGTGTGTGTGTGCGTGCGTGCGTGCGTGCGTGTGTGTGTTTCTGTCAGCCACTTGGAAATGCACGCACATACATGTGCACGTGCACGTGCACACACACGCACCCGCACTCTCAAGCACAAACCCGTACACAGTTAAAGAGTAGCCCAACCCCCCTGACCCGACCCCATTTGTCCTGGGGACCACCTGGAATCCTCTCACGAGGACACCTCATGGTTACATAATATGTCAGTGGTTTTCAACCAGTGGTCCGGGCCTCCGGGGAACACCAGTGGTCCCTGAGAGGGTTCTAGGTGGTCCTCAGCTAAGTTGGTCAGCCAGATGACAATTAAAGGAGAATTGCACCCCAAAACTTTTTTTTATCTTTATTTGCACTTAATTTGTTAGAAAAAAGTGGTCCAGGTGTTATTTTGTGAAAACACTCCTTAATGCCTGTTTCCCCTCTCCCAAAATAAGCTTATAATGGGGCTAATGGGTCAAATGCAAGTTCACCTATATACATCGCTCCAGAATGAAAATTTCTGCTATATATTGTCTCCCCACAATGTCAGTAGTGAGTTAACACTCACACTTTCACTTTCACTTTTGGCACAGCAGTAATTTAGCTGTCTCAAAAGGTGGGGGCGTGGCACATGGTTTATGGCTGAACCACTGCTGAAACGAAAGTGAAAGTGAAAGTGTGAGTGTTAACTCACTACTGACTTGGTTGTGAGACAATATATAGCAGAAAATTGCATTTTGGAGCGATGTATATAGGTGAACTTGCATTTGACCCATTAGCCCCATTATAAGCTTATTTTGGGAGAGGGGAAACAAGCATTAAGGAGTGTTTTCACAAAATAACACCTGGACCACTTTTTTCTAACAAATTAAGTGCAAATAAAGATAAAAAAAAGTTTGGGGTGCAATTCTCCTTTAAGTTAGCCAGATGTACAGTCGTGGCTGAAAGTATTGGTACCATTGCACAAGTTGCACATAAAATCTGGGTCAACCGGAGCGGTTTGCAAAAGAAGAGTGGTCCAAACTGTCCATAGAGAGGTGTAGACATCTCATTGAAACCTATAGAAGAGTGGTCCAAACTGCCCATAGAGAGGTGTAGGCATCTCATTGAAACCTATAGAAGAGTGGTCCAAACTGCCCATAGAGAGGTGTAGACATCTCATTGAAACCTATAGAAGAGTGGTCCAAACTGCCCATAGAGAGGTGTAGACATCTCATTGAAACCTATAGAAGAGTGGTCCAAACTGTCCATAGAGAGGTGTAGACATCTCATTGAAACCTATAGAAGAGTGGTCCAAACTGCATCTCATTGAAACCTATAGAAGAGTGGTCCAAACTGCATCTCATTGAAACCTATAGAAGAGTGGTCCAAACTGCACCTCATTGAAACCTATAGGAAGAGTGGTCCAAACTGCATCTCATTGAAACCTATAGAAGAGTGGTCCAAACTGTCCATAGAGAGGTGTAGACATCTCATTGAAACCTATAGAAGAGTGGTCCAAACTGTCCATAGAGAGGTGTAGGCTTCTCATTGAAACCTATAGAAGAGTGGTCCAAACTGCCTGTAGAGAGGTGTAGACATCTCATTGAAACATATAGAAGAGTGGTCCAAACTGCACCTCATTGAAACCTATAGAAGAGTGGTCCAAACTGTCCATAGAGAGGTGTAGGCATCTCATTGAAACCTATAGAAGAGTGGTCCAAACTGTCCATAGAGAGGTGTAGGCTTCTCATTGAAACCTATAGAAGAGTGGTCCAAACTGCCTGTAGAGAGGTGTAGACATCTCATTGAAACCTATAGAAGAGTGGTCCAAACTGCCCATAGAGAGGTGTAGACATCTCATTGAAACCTATAGAAGAGTGGTCCAAACTGCATCTCATTGAAACCTATAGAAGAGTGGTCCAAACTGTCCATAGAGAGGTGTAGGTTCTCATTGAAACCTATAGAAGAGTGGTCCAAACTGCCTGTAGAGAGGTGTAGGCATCTCATTGAAGCGTTTGACAGCAGTCATTTACTCCAGGGGTTTTCAACCTTTTTGACTCCAGACCACCATTTATTCAGGATTTGAGCCACGGACCACCACTTGAGGACATTTTAGCCCCACAGACCCCAAACACTAAAGATTTATTTTTGCTTTTGTCCATCTTATAGTTGTGTAAACTAGGCTAAGTCAGATGATGAATATTTTAACTCTTGAGAGTGTTTTACATTTTTACGTTCTCAAGAGTTATCTGGTTTACCAACTTAGCTGGGGACCACCTGGAACCCTCTCAGGGACCACTAGTGGTCCCCGGACCACCTGTTGAAAACCCCTGATTTACTCCAAAGGATGTGCTACCAAATATTGAATTCAAGGTGTCAATATTTTGCCACAGCAATTTCTGTGTAATATATTATTTAAAAAACAATATTAAGTTATGGTTAAAAAAAACAAAGTTTCTGTGTCATTATTAGTTTCACGAAGAATTTGTGACACCAAGTGCTTTTGTCAATTTCAATTTATTTTACAGACATTTGGAGGTGCCAATACTTTCAGCCACGACCGTAACTCTTGAGAGGAGAGCCAGCGAAATCCATTTGAGCCCTCGCCCGCGGGCGCCCGTTTTCAAAACCGGGCGCCCGTTTTCACAAAAACGGGCGCCCGGTTTCACAAAAACGGGCGCCCGTTTCACAAAAACGGGCGCCCGTTTTCAAAAGCGGGCGCCCGTTTTCAAAAGCGGGCGCCCGTTTTCACAAACTAGGCTATGCCTAAACCTAACTCTAACCCTAAACTTAACCTCAGTAAACCTATGCCTAAACCTAACCTAACCCTAACCATAACCTTTTGAAAAGGGCGCCCGTTTGTGAAAACGGGCGCCCGCTTTTGAAAACGGGCGCCCGTTTTTGTGAAACCGGGCGCCCGTTTTTGTGAAAGCGGGCGCCCGCTTTTGAAAACGGGCGCCCGCGGGCGAGGTCGCTTTTGGATTTCGCCCCTGCTGTAACTCTTGAGAGCGTAAAAATTACAGAATTACAGAATGTAGAAGAATGATCATTTTTGATTTACTGTATGTTTTGTTTTGCCTGTTTTGTTTGCGAAAATAATCCAGCAAGGAATTGTGGACAAAAGCAAACGAAATCTTTATAGTTTTGGGTCTGTGGGGTGAAAATGTCGTCAAATGGTAGTCTGTGGCGGCTCAAATGCTGAATAAATAGTGGGCCCTGGTATCAAAAAGGTTGAAAACCACAGACATATGTGGATGTACTCACAAACACCCCAGGAGAGCAAAGCAACGTCAAACTGATGGCCAGACGAGAAACGCGTTGGATCTTGGGTTTTCAACCTTTTTTGATACCAGGGGTCCACTATTTATTCAGCATTTGAGCCACGGACCACCATATGACATGTTCACCCCCACAGACACCAAAGATAAAGATTTCGTTTGCTATTGTCCACAACTCCAGGCTGGATTTCAGAAACAAAACGGGCAAACGTACATCAACAATGACCATTCTCCTACATTCTCTTCTAGTCTGTACTTGGGCTAATTCAGATGAAGGACATTTTAACTGTGGAGAGCGTAAATTGGTTTAATTTTACGCTATAATTTTACGCTCTCAAAGAGTTACATCTGGCTAACCAACTTTCCATCATTTAGCCTGGGGGCCACCTGGAATCCACTCAGGGACCCCTGCGTTGGATGACCAGATGCAACAGTGGGTGGGTGGGAGGAATCATATTTTACAGAATCCGTGGCATATAGGATCGAAATATAAACGAGTCCCTTATTGCTTGTATTCCATGGCTTGAAAATCTATTATAAATCCATTATTTTAGGGTTCCCCTCAGAATAGGTGCCAAGGTTCAAATGGAACCTAAAAAAAAGACAGACAGACAGACAGACAGACAGACAGACAGGATTGGTCAACATGGTCAGCGTGGCTTTACTCTGTGACCTGTCTGACCCGTCATGTTTACCTGTCTGTCTGATCCACCCCGTCGTGTTTACCTGTCTGTCTGGACCGACTGTCTGGTGGACTGGCAGACCATTCTGTCTGTCTGGATCGGCTGACCATTGACGCAGCACGGCCAGCCGGCCTCTGTGTGTGTGTGTGTGTGTGTGTGTGTGTGTGTGTGTGTGTGTGTGTGTGTGCGTGTGTGTGTGTGTGTTTGAAAGAGCTTTGAATGAAGTTGTTTATAGAAAGTGCACACCAGCAAGCCTGGTCAAGAACGGGACGAGTTTGTGACGTCTTGACCCGTGGGCCGTGGCCATGGATCAGCAGTGTTGTTTTTGTCGACTAAGACTAACACTAAAAAAAGTCAAAGTCGCATGATTTGTCACTACGTTACCGCAGCGAAATTGGACCTCCGCTTTTAACCCATCACTTGGAGTGGTGAGCTCCAAGGAGCGGTGAGCTGCGGCTTGCCGCGCTCGGGAATCATTAGCTGATTTTGACCCCCAATCCATCCCTTTGAAAGACTAAGTCTACTAAGGTTTTTGATATTTAGTCGACTAGACCAGGGGTTTTCAACCTTTTTCATACCAGGGCCCACCATTTATTCAGAATTTGAGCCACGGACCACCACTTGAGGACATTTTAGCCCCCACAGACCCCAAAACTAAAGATTTATTTTGCTTTTGTCCACAATTCCACGCTGGATTCGAGGAAACAAAACAGTCCAACATACAGATACAGAAAATGACCATTAATCTTCTAGTTGTGTGGACTTAGGCTACTTAAAATGATGGATATTTAACTCTTGAGAGTGTAAAAATGAAACCAAATGGACCCGCAAGGGTCCATTTGGTTTCATTTTTACGTTCTCAAGAGTTACATCTGGTTAACCAACTTAGCTGGGGACCACCTGGAACCCTCTCAGGGACCACTGGTGGTCCCCGGACCACCTGTTGAAAACCCCTGGACTAGACTAACAAAAATGATTTTCAAAAAACTAAGACGAAGACTAAATCATAACCTAAGACTAATGGACATAAGAAACACTTTTATCTTCTTTTTTTTCTTTCTTTTTAACTATGTGTGAACGTATCCGTGGTATACATTGCATGCTTCATACTAAAAACTATAAATCTGTGTAACATATATAAACCTACAATGTATTTGTATGTAAGACTAAACTACTGAGACTGAGACTAAATAATGTTTGACATTTCGCTGACTAAGACTAGAATAAAACATGAATTCCAGAAGACTAAATGGAACTAAACGACTAAATACCGTATGTCTTATTGAAAAGACTAAGACTAAATCAAAATATTCTCAATAAAACAACACTGGATCAAGGCAATCCAAGACTAGTCAAAATATATCACCTGATTTCATCCAGACTACAAGTCCTTCGTCCCTGGATGAATCGGAGAGAGTCAGATTGAGGCCAGGCTAACTTAAATCGATCATAGTCAGATCTGGCTCAGAAGAAGCTTTATTATTATTATTCTATTTACGGAGGACGTTACGGTGACATTCTCCAGTGACTCCGCCAGTGTTGCCAACTTGGCGCATTTGTCACTATATTTAGCTCTTTTTCAGACCCCCCTAGCGCCAAAATTAGTGAAAAACTCCTGGCAGAAAATCTAGTGCTTTCTGGCTGGTGAGTTGGGGTGAAATTGGTTGACAGGCGCCAGAGATAAAAAATAAATAAAAAAAAAAAACTCATTTTTTACCATTTTGACAGAGGTTTATGACAGAGGTTTTCAACCAGTGGTCCCCAGGCTAAATGATGGATAGTTGGTTAACCAGATGTAACTCTTTGAGAGCGTAAAAGATTAAACCAAATGGACCCGCAAAGGTCCATATGGACCCGCAAAGGTCCATTTGGTTTCATTTTTTACGCTCTCAAGAGTTAAAATATTCATCATGTGAATTAGCCCAAGTCTACACAACTGAAGAATGCAGAATATTAATGATCATTTAATGGTCACTACCCTTCCAGGCAAGCATCTAGCGCATTCTAGTGCATTTTGGAAGTGCCACTAGTGCATTTTGGATTTTGGCAGTTGGCAACACTGGACTCCGCAGACGTTCCAAGAATGGGCCGGATCACAGCCCGTATGGGGATGATCTTTATGATCTCTATCCCCCCCCCTCCTTCTGTTTCTGTCAGAGCGGCGATGTGTTGTGGACTTCATGTCTGAAACACAATTACCATATAAGTGGTTATATACGGTTTTGTTTTGTTTCAATGAATGACCGCCATAACTCTTGAGCAGTGATGGGCAGTAGCTTGTTACAAGTAGCTTAGCTACTAAGCTTCACTACATTTTCCTGTAACTTGTAGTTTAGCTTACTACATTTGTTCTGGGAATAGCTATGTAGTGAAGCTACACTACTTGTTTAACAAGCAGTGTAGCTTACTACATTTTCCCACACACATTTTCAAATTCCACCCATTTTTAATGGGTAGAAAACCTCTCATTTACATCCCAAAAACTTGACATGCCACCATCCTATGTTCAAACCCACCCCTAGATTATTATTATTATTATGATTTTTATATTATTTTATTATCATTATTATTTAGAAAGTTGTACATTAAGTTGAGATATATACAGTATTTATACAGTACGTTGTATATAGGTAGTGTTGATGTAGCAAGCTACTTTTGTCGTGTTGCTTGTAGTGTAGCTTGCTACAATCTCCTGGGGATAGCTTGTAGTGTAGCTTAGCTACATTTTCCTGAGAGTAACAACTAGTGTGGCTCACTACATTTTCCCAGTAACTTGCCCATCACTGCCAATGGAGTAGTATGCTCAGAATCTTTGTGTGTCGGATCAAAGTCAACGCTACATACCCCCCAAAAATCTGCAAAGCGGCTGGTGCCCGTTGGGGCTACTTGGAGCGATGCAAGTTGGAAATGCAAGCCCCCACCATGCAGGATATTAAGATAATATGGAGTTAGTTAGATGTCGGAACACATTGTGATGTTTTAGACTACTGCGACGAACGGGTCTAACTCCGTATCTGGGCACGTATACATTTGAACTGCCCCCACGCCATCTGTCTGCCATTGGGTAATGTAAGGCAAAAAGAAATGTTATCTAAATCGCCTTAGCTCTTTAAATGCACTATTTAACAGCACTTGTAGACCCTTTGCAGGAGCCCTTACACGGTTTCTTTGACTACGATTCCTGGTATACCGCAGCACCTCAACAGCCCTGAAAGCAAGGCCACAGACCTCCCAAAACGAACCGTCTGGCCTGTTGCTTTGGCCTCACTCCCTGAAACACTCCTCGCCTCTGCCCACGTTTACATATAGGCCTACTAGGTTGGCTTAGGGTCAAGTGCACCATCTTGCAACGGCTCTGGTACACAAGGCTTTGATATAATACCTATATGTAGCTGTCCAAATACTTCTTTAATGTAAACCACTCTCCAAGGGCACCTAGGGCGGCTGCAATTCAAATCTGGAAATCTACAATTCTGTTTTCCCTTTTACCTCCACTGTGATCTGCTGCTTCTGACTTTATGGAAGTGAATATTTGTATGCCTCTTACTGTTTGGTGAAATGAACAGAGTGGATGCCATTGTATACTAGCCGACACTGGGAAGCTGGCAGTAGCCCTGCTAAAAAAAAAAAAAAAAACGCCTGGACAATCTTCCACGCACCCCAAGCTCTTCTCCCTCCTGGCTCCAAAACTATGGAATGCACTTCCCACTGCAGTCAGAACCACAGACTCACTCCCTATCTAAACTATGGAATGAACTTCCCACTGCAGTCAGAACCACAGACTCACTCCCTATCTAAACTATGGAATGAACTTCCCACTGCAGTCAGAACCGCAGACTCACTCCCTATCTAAACTATGGAATGAACTTCCCACCGCAGTCAGAACCACAGACTCACTCCCTATCTAAACTATGGAATGAACTTCCCACTGCAGTCAGAACCACAGACTCACTCCCTATCTAAACTATGGAATGAACTTCCCACTGCAGTCAGAACCACAGACTCACTCCCTATCTAAACTATATGGAATGAACTTCCCACTGCAATCAGAACCACAGACTCACTCCCTATCTAAACTATGGAATGAACTTCCCACTGCAGTCAGAACCACAGACTCACTCCCTATCTAAACTATGGAATGCACTTCCCACTGCAGTCAGAACCACAGACTCACTCCCTATCTAAACTATGGAATGAACTTCCCAACCAGATCTCACTCCCTATCTAAACTATGGAATGCACTTCCCACTGCAGTCAGAACCACAGACTCACTACCTATATCTTTCGCCGCAGTCTGAAAACACACCTCTTCAGACTCCATCTCTCAGCCCATAGCACTTGTATTACATACAAAACCACAGTACTTGCTGCAATGACTTATATAGGTTGCCTAATGTATTACAATGTTTTTTAGCGCTTCGTTGTATGTTGTAAAATGGATTGTAAATCCTGATTAAATTGTAAACCTTTTACCATTGTGAGTCGCTCTGGATCAAGAGCGTCCGCTAAATGCCTAAATTGTAAATTGTAGTGTGTTCTTAACTGGTTTGTGCATCCAGCTACAGTGTATCAGTCGTGTATTATCCATTGTACTTGAATTGTACTGTAAATCCCCAAAGCTATTAATATCAATTCAATCAATCCGCCAGTCAAACATGGGGGACATCTAAGGCCATAACACGACACAGAGCACCGTGCTTGCAGATCTGCAAACGTGTAAACGTGTGCAAATCTCAAACACTAGGAGACCTATTTTTTTTTTTTTTTTTTTGCACAGAGAACATTTTTACCTAAAATCTTTCCTTTCTTTTCTTTTTTTTTAAAAAACATTATACAACATTCAGATGGGGGTCTGCGGCCAATAACATAGGCTATAATGTTTGCCGGTCCTTAACATGAAACAGTTTCAGAAACCCCATATAAACATGTTTTTTTTATTTATTTATTTTTTTCAGAAGAAGAAAAAAAAAACGTTCATGATTTAAAGACGTTTGCTAGGATCTGGACTTAATGCGTTATGCAAGCGGCAGCCCCCAGTCAGTCTCTCTCTTTGTGAGTTGTGGCTTCTGGCAGAACTAGACCCACGCACAACCTCTTTAGCAACAAACTCTGTGACATGAAAACAAGAACTCTGTGACATGAGAGAGAGAGGGAAGAAAGAGGGGGGAAAAAAAAGAAAAGAAACCTAAACAAAACAGAATTCATGAGGGGAGGGGAAAAAAAGAGGAGAAAAAAAAAAAAAGACCATCCCACGTTTGGTCCAACATGTGATCCCATGTGGCCATGCATCCGTGTCTTTTTCTGCTGACTCATGCGCCGTAGCTAGACTTTAAAGGGGGACTCCACCCATTTTCAATATTCTAATACAGTGGTTTTCAACCTTTTTGACACCAGGGACCACCATTCATTCAGCATTTGAGCCACGGACCACCATTTGGCGACAATCTCACCCCAAAGACCTAAAACTATAAAGAATTCTTATGGTTTTGTCCACAATTTCATTATTCCAGGCACAATTTTGCAAACAAAACAGTGTAGACTTCTTAAAGCTAAGGGAAGTGATTTGAAATTCATGGTGTAGTACCAGCCTGGTGCACTAGGGGCGTCCAACAGTAGCTACACTATGTGAACCTGCTGCTCGATCCTGATTGGAGGAGAATTCACCCTCCACCTGGGGAACTTTTATTAGCACCTCTACTCACGTGGGGGAGGGGGAAACTCCATATATGGTCTGCACAGATTTTTTTTTTTTTTTTTTTTTTTTTGGGGGGGGGGGGGGGGGGGGGGGGGGGGGGGGGGGGGGGGGGGGGGGGGGGGGGGGGGGGGGGGGGGGGGGGGGGGGGGGGGGGGGGGTGATATCTGACAAAAGTGAAATCACTTCCCCTACCTTTAATTAAGTGGTGCGAATTCAGATGATGAATATTCTAACTCTTGGTTGGAAACCATTTGGTTTCATTTTTACATTCTCTAGAGTTACATCTGGTTACCCAATTTTCCATCATTTAGTCTGGGGACCACCTGGCACCATCTGAAGGACCACTGGTGGTCCCCGGACCACCTGTTGAAAACCACTGTTCTAATATGGTCAAGATGTATTTTCACCATGTTAACGGATTTCTTTAGACGCTTCTTTTTTTCTGAGAGCGTACAGTTGTTGCATTTGTATGCTTTCAGGAAAAAAAAATGAAAATGGGTGTAATTCCCCTTTAAGGTATATATTCAGTGATTTTATTCATTTATTTATTATTTAAGTCAAATATCGCCGTTTTCCCCTTTTTTGCCCTGATAGCCTTACTAGGACAGGAGATCTCGGGCCGCCGCGAACTCGGACGAGCAAAACTGCGGAGATCTCGGCTAGGTGGTGTGGAGAAGTCGGCTAGGTGGTGTGGAGAAGTCGGCTAGGTGGTGTGGAGAAGTCGGCTAGGTGGTGTGGAGAAGTCGGCCAGGGGGTGTGGAGAAGTCGGCCCATTAGACATGCATAGGCACCTTTATCACTGCATATCATAGACATGCATAGGCACCATTATCACTGCATATCAACCATTATCAGGCCATATACCAACCATCATCAAGTCTTTTATGCTTGATATGTCTTGCTGTTGTGACAATAGACATGTATATAGGCACCATTATCACTGCATATCAACCATTATCAAGTCATGACAATAGACATGTATAGGCACCATTATCACTGCATATCAACCATTATCAAGACATATGCATGTTCAATAATACTGGTTTACTCTCAACTAGAGTTGAATAATTAAATGTTTTATCTTTACCAGAGTTGAATAAATACATATTTCACTCTTTACCAGAGTACTTAAAGTTATTGAAGTAATTCATGTAAATCTATGCTTCAGATTGCAGTAATGTGGCTAAAAAGGATACATTCTATGCTTTAGGATACAAAATGTTTGTTTTGACTATAGCAATGGCTAACAGGTTGACACATGCCTGAACTCCCAGAGTTGAATAAATACATATTTCACTCTTTACCAGAGTTAAAGTAATTAGACAATAACACATATTTAAAACAGTTTGAAACATTGTGGATGTGTTCTTCCAAACTGCAGCAGGACTAGGGTTGAGGAAAGGAAACGGAACTTTAGACAAGAATAATGTAATAATCACTTTTATACACTTTGAGCTCCCAAGTATAATGTTACATTATACTTAAACATCTGAACGTAATTTTCATTTCCCAATTGTGGGAAACAGTACACAGTAAAATTTCAGGGTTACATATTTCAGAGTTGATTTCAACTCCCAAAGTGTATTTCAACACCTTTAGAGTTAAATTGGCTTCAGTGTTGGAGTTATTTCTTAGAGTTGATCATGTCAGAGTTGTCTGGAGTTAATTTTACTTTAAAGTTATTGAAGCCATTAGCAAGCAATTTCACCTGGGGTCCAAGTGTGAACATACCCTCAGCAATTATCAGTCAATCACATCACTTTTGCTGGACCAGGGAAACAAAGCAGTCAATTCACTAGATCAACATGACAATTAATCTTCTACATTCTGTTGTAGCCTTAAAAAGTGCACAATAATAAGGATAATGATATACAAGGGCCTAAAACAGCTGACACTAGCTCACTAAGTAACTAACTATTCCACAGACATGGGCCGACCTCTCCACTCCCCCGGCCCGACCTCTCCACAGCCGCGGCCCGACCTCTCCACTCCCCGGCCCAAGCTCTCCACAGCCGCGGCCCGACCTCTCCACAGCCGCGGCCCGACCTCTCCACACGATTCGGGCCGACTTCGCGGCGGGCCGACTTCTCGTGCGACCGAGTGTGACCATAGATATCACCTATCGTCCGATTTTAGTCGTTTTTAGATTATTATCGGTTATCACCCTTTAATCAGCCTGATTAAAGTTATATATATATATATATATATATATATATATATATATATATATATATATATATATATATAATATATATATATATATATATATATATATATATATATATATATAGTATATATATATATATATATATATATATATATATATATATATATATATATATATATATATATATATATATATATATATATCAATGTGATGCATTGTGTTGCATTGTGAGCTTGTAGATCTGCTATTTTTAGCATGAAACTAAGCTAACTAATCCTAGGATGCCCAGTGTTGCTTTTTGTCAAATTTTATTTCATTTTTTTCCCACATAAACATCATGATTACTCTCCATTATTTAGTCTTTCAATGCCAGTGGTCATGATACCTTTGGAACGTATTGCAATTTTTAACCTTTGACCTTTAAATATATAAAACACAAAAATAAATATATTTTTGTGTTGTCTTCATCACTTTGAAAAATATTTCCCAAACTTATATAAAATTATATAAATTATATTAAAGGAGAATTGCACACCAAAAGTTTTTTTTTTTTTTTTTATCTTCATTTGAAATTAATTTGTTAGAAAAAAGTGGCCCAGGTGTTATTTTGTAAAAAACACTCCTTAATGCCTGTTTCCCCTCTCCCAAAATAGGCTTATAATGGGGCTAAGGGGTCTAATGCAAGTTCACCTATATGCATCGCTCCAAAATGCAGTTTTCTGCTATATATTGTCTACCCACCATGTCAGTAGTGTGTTAACACACACTTTGGCACATGGTTTATGGCTGAACCACTGCTGAAACCAAAGTGAAAGTGAAGTGAGTGTCAACACTCTACTGACATGGTGGAGAGACCATGCAAAAACTTGCATTTTGGAGCGATGTGTATAGGTGAACTTGCACAAGACCCATTAGCCCTATTAAAGCTTATTTGGGGATAGGGAAAACAGCCATTAAGGAGTGTTTTCACAAAATAACACCTGGACAGTTTTTTTCTTACAAATTAAGTGCAAATAAAGATTAAAAAAAAAAAAAACTTTTGGTGTGCAATTCTCCTTTAAGTTTTCATCCACGCACGCATACACACACACACACACACACACACACACACACACACACACACACACACACACACACACACACACACACACACACACACACACACACACACACACACACACACACACACACAGTGGCGGCACAGGGGTTGCGCAGACAGACATATGGACAGTGTTGTAGTGGTACTTTTAGAAGTGGGGGGGACGCCTCTTGAAGGGGAATTCCACCTATTTTTTTTTTTTTTCTGAGAGTGCACAAATGTGAACCAAATGGACCCGCTAGGGTCCATTTGGTTCACATTTGTGGAAACTCATTAACATGGTGAAACACATCTTTGATGTCATTAAGATGTATTTCACCATGCTAATGATTTTTTTTCCCTTTTGTCCCAAAAATATTTTTGAGAAGTGGGGGGACGCCGTCCCCCCGTGTCCCCCCTCCACTACACCCCTGCATATGTACATACGGACGTACGGACGGACGGACGAACGGTGCACCGGATGCCTGGTACGCTGCGATGATGATGATGATGATGATGATGCGTCGCGGTCAGGTTAACGCACGCTTTCGGGACTGGCTTCTTCCACGTCAAAACCGCTTCCCCTCGCGCGGAAAAGTATAACACATCATAATGTACTTATATAGTATATATCACAATGTCACATTTTATGGGCCGGTGCGCGGGGCTGGGCTTGTTTTCAAATGGTTCCTGCATGGGTTTCCCAGGAGGAGAGAGGCCATAAATTCTGCTTCCATTACACTCATAGATAGTGAAACCAGATGCTATCTGCAGCCGCAGGCTAATGCGATAACTTTCTTTTTTATTCATTTATTCATTCATTTATTTATTTATTTATTTTAGAAACGTGCATATAAAGTAGTGCTGTGGGGGAAAAAAGTATTGTTTTACTTACTAAGTAAAACTTCCAACACACTGCAATTAAAGCGGTATTTCCACTCATTTTCAACATTTTGATATATGTCATTATACTCATTAATATACCTTATAGAGATGTTGTTACCGCCAGTTACCGCCATTCTGTTTTTGTCTAGATTTGTAGAACGAAAAATCATCAACATGGTGGAAACACCATGATTCAGACTGATGATCAAGTTGTGTTTGCCCATGTTAATGATTTTCTTCATTCCTGAAGAAGATCACAAACGATTGAAACGTTGAATAAAGTATAGGAGCTGAGTCTCTAATCCAGTGTTGCGGACCTTATTTCTTTTCTTCTCAATGATTTTCTTCAGACCTCCAATTCTCCCTTCCGTAGAAGGTGGGAGACATTTTTATTATTTCCACACAATATGAATGACATAGTAATATGTTGAAAATTGGTGTTATAATAATTACTAGCTAAAAAAAGAAAAACTTGAAAGGACCACTTCACAATTTCAACGCATCTTCAAATAATAGGTGCGCACTAATGTACCCTATAAACTTGTTTTTCTAATACAACAAGATAATAACTTATGATTTCTAAAAAAAAAAAAAAAAAAAAAAAAAAACAGACAAATGATTTCACTGGAAGACGGCTTTCCGAACTGTCCACAGTCGTGGGACACAGACTGTTATTTTTATCATGTACTGTAGATTAGTGAGGGCGTATTATATGAAGATATGTTGAAACGTGGTGAAGTGATCCTTTAAAAACCCATTGTGTCCTGTCTAGATTGAATAACATAATATTCAAAGATTTGCACCACGTTTTCCTGATTTTTCAAAAATAGCAGAGATACAAGCTCATAGCGCGCCACTCGGTGGCGCGCTATGAGCTTGTAGATCTGCTATTTTTCAATAGTTAAAACATAATGCTTAGGACACCAAAACGCGTTCAGTACACCAAGGGTTAAGTTAACACGAACTTATAAAAACTAGAATAAAAATAAATGCATAATTTGTATTGTGTGTTCACAAAACTAACTAAAACTATAGCTAAACAAAACACCCTTTGTTATAGTTTTTAGCCATGTTTATGTGCATTCCTGATATGTATTACTATATATAAACCCTTTAAATTTGATGCACAGGCGACAACGATTAAAATGATGCTATTATCAAAGTTGAGAAATAATGTTTCCAAACTATTAGCCTATTGCTGAGTTTTTTTTTTTTTTTGTTTTTTTTTTTTTTTAATGGTATCATTTTTTAGGTATACTGACCCTGACCTTTTGAATCCTATACCTGAAAAAAATAAAGCACAGAAAAAGTAAATAAGTGGAAACTAAAGCTAAAACTAAATTAAAACTAACCAAAACATATCATTTCATCATTTTCTATTATAACAACTAGCAGACCTGCTCCAAAAACTAAATATCACTAGTGACAGACCACACATTCAACCATACATCGTTAAACGTTTATTTAGAAAAGAAGGGGTGGATTGAAAGGCATGATAGAAGTAGAAATTAGATGTACATGAGTGATATGGAGGGATGAGGATGATGGGGTGAGGATGAAGGGAATGAGGGAAGGATGGAGGGCGGAGCCCTGGTAGGGATGGGGGAGGGATGGAGGGCGGAGCCCTGGTAGGGATGGGGGTGAAGGGGAAAGGGGTGTGGTCTTGATGGTAGATGGTTCGGGCTCCAATGGGGGTATTGGACCCTGAGTATTTGGCCTGGGGTCCGAAGAGCGAAGCGTCCGTCTTGGTCGACGTCGGAGACGGCACGGTCCGTCTTGGTTGACATCAGAGACGGCACAGTCCGTCTTGGTTGACGTCAGAGACGGCCCGGTCCGTCTTGATTGACGTCAGAGACGGCACAGTCCGTCTTGATTGACGTCAGAGACGGCACGGTCCGTCTTGATTGACGTCAGAGACGGCACACTCCGTCAGTTCCAGACCCCAAGATGAGGAGTGTGCAGGGAAACAGTTACTTGATGATGGCAAGGTTGGCGTTTCCGAATCGAGAGAACATGCCTGGACAGCTAGTGGGAAGCGTGGTCCCGGGAGATGAATGGAGAGGTTCATAGTCTCTTTAGATTGATGATAGAGCTGCCAGGACTTGATGGTTAAGCACGAATTCTTAGTGTCTGTGCAGGGAGGATGATAGCTTATAGCATTGGTACTGAGGGATGACATTCTGTGTGAGGCGTGGTGGTGGATCCTGCGCAGGTTCCGATGTGATGGTTTAGGGAAAGGAGGAAGACCGACTAGTTCTTGAGAAGTGTTGGTGCTAGCTGATAGTGGCAAGTCGCACTAATGGAAAGTTAGAAGTGTGATTATGGTCACGCTTGTCTTGGAATAAGATTGTTTTCCCTATGACGGTTCAAGACAAGGTGGTAGATGGAGGCGGTTAGAGTGGAGTCGAAGATCTGGACGATGCTTCTTTTGAGGTTAGAGGCAGTTAGGGTAGAATTGAAGATCTGGGCGATGCCTCTGTTGAGGTTTCAGGCAGTTAGGGTAGAATTGAAGATCTGGATGATGCTTCTGTTGAGGTTGGAGGCAGTTAAGGTGGAACGTAGATGATCCGGACGATGCCTCTGTTGAGACTTGAGCCAGTTAGGGTAGAAGTGATTATCTGGGCGATGCCTCTGTTGAGTTTGCGGCGGTTATGGTGGAACTTGGTCTGGACCCTGCTTCTGTTGAGGCCGGAGACAGTTAAGAGTGGAACTTGATGATCTGGATGGTGCTTCGGTTGAGAATGGAAGCAGTTCGAGTGGAGCTTGGTCTGGATGATGCTTCTGTTGAAGTTGGAGGTGGTTAGAGTGGATTTAAATATTTGATGATTACGTTGAACTGTGATTGTTGTTTGAGCGGAGAACAGAGCGGCTGGTCAATTAAAGGGGCCAAAAAGAAGCCGCGACAGGACTGGCGAATTCGATTGATGTAATGCACAGACATCGCTGGGTAGTTGGTTCTTGTCGTCTGACAACATCGTTGGGGAGTCGGATCTTGAACATGCGGTGGGGCGATGGTAGGCGGTGCCATCACCAGGAAGAAAGGGGGATGCAGTATCCTGAAGTTAAGTAGGAACTAGAGGAGGCATGCTGTGACAAGGGAGAGATGGAGTGGGCACACTGTTTCACGCTGAGCCAGAGACGGGGGGCATGCTGTGCGGCCAGATGGGGGAGCGCTGTACCAGAGGAGGGAGGCACGCTGTACCCGAGGAGGAAGATGCGGGGGGAGGCACGTTGTACCAGAGAAGGGGTGGTGCACTGGGGGAGGAAGATGTGGAAGGAGGCATGCTGAACCAGAGGAGGTGGGAGGCGCACTGTGCCAGGGGAGGAAAATGCAGAAGGAGGCGCGCTGAGCCAGAGGAGGTGGGAGGCACGCTGTGCCAGAGGAGGAAGATGCAGAAGGAGACGCGCTGAACCAGAGGTGGTCGGAGGCACGCTGTGCCAGGGGAGGAAGATGCAGAAGGAGGCGCGCTGAACCAGAGGTGGTGTGAGGCACGCTGTGCCAGAGGAGGAAGATGCAGAAGGAGGCGCGCTGAACCAGAGGTGGTGGGAGGCACGCTGTGCCAGAGGAGGAAGATGCAGAAGGAGGCGCGCTGAACCAGAGGTGTGAGGCACGCTGTGCCAGAGGAGGAAGATGCAGAAGGAGACGCGCTGAACCAGAGGTGGTCGGAGGCACGCTGTGCCAGGGGAGGAAGATGCAGAAGGAGGTGCGCTGAACCAGAGGTGGTCGGAGGCACGCTGTGCCAGGGGAGGAAGATGCAGAAGGAGGTGCGCTGAACCAGAGGTGGTCGGAGGCACGCTGTGCCAGAGGAGGAAGATGCAGAAGGAGGCGCGCTGAACCAGAGGTGTGAGGCACGCTGTGCCAGAGAAGGAAGATGCAGAAGGAGGCGCGCTGAACCAGAGGTGGTGGGAGGCACGCTGTGCCAGAGGAGGAAGATGCAGAGGGAGGCGCGCTGAACCAGAGGTGATGGGAGGCACGCTGTGCCGGGGGAGGAAGATGCAGAAGGAGTCGCGCTGAACCAGAGGTTGGAGACACGCTGTGCCAGGAGGAAGATGCGGAGGGAGGCAAACTGAACCAGAGGTGGGAGGCACACTGTACCAGAGGTAGGAGGCACGCTGTGCCAGAGGAAGGGGATGCGGAGGGAGGCGCGCTGCACCGGGGAAGGTAGGCACGCTGTACCGGAGGTGGCAGGCATGCTGGACCAAGGAGGAAGATGCGGAATGAGGCGCGTGGCACCAGAGAAGCGTGGCTTGCTGTGCCAAGGGTGGAAGGCATGCTGTACTAGAAGTGGGAGCATGCTGTACCCGAGGAAGAAGATGCAGAGGGAGGCGTGCTGCGCCAGGAGGGAGGCGTGCTGTACAAGAGGTGGGAGATGCGGAGGGAGGTGCGCTGCAGGGAGTGTAAGGAGGCATGCAGTGTGGGGAGGGAGGCAGCTGAGCCGAGAGAGAGACTGGATGCTGTGCAGAGGAAGGGAAGGTGGAATAGAGGGAGGGTAGGAAGGGAGACTGCTGCTGAGAGTGAAGGAGGCATTTCGTGCATAGGGAGGAAGGTGGCAGAGAAGGAGGGCAGGAAGGAAGCATGCTGCTAAGAAAGAGAAGGAGGCATTTCATGCATGGGGAGGAAGATAGAGAAGGATGGCAGGAAGGAAGCGTGCTGCTGAGGAGGGAAGGAGGCATTCTGTGCATAGGGAGGAAGGTAGCAGAGAAGGAGGGCAGGAAGGAAGCGTGCTGCTGAGAGTGAAGGAGGCATCCGTGCATAGGGAGGAAGGTAGCAGAGAAGGAGGGCAGGAAGGAAGCGTGCTGCTGAGATTGAAGGAGGCATTCCGTGCAGAGGGAGGAAGGTGCCAGAGAAGGAGGGCAGGAAGGAAGCGTGCTGCTGAGGAGGGAAGGAGGCATTCTGTGCAGAGGGAAGCAAGGTAGCAGGGAAGGAGGGCAGGAAGGAGGCATACTGTTCATAGGGAGGAAGGAAGCGTGTTGCAGAAGAGGGAAGGAGACATGCCCAGCGTAGGGAGGAAGGTAGCGGGGGAGGGTAGGAAGGAAACGTGCTGCTGAGCGGCGGAGGAGGCACGCTGTGCATGGAGAGAAAGGAAACATGCTGTTGAGGAGGAATGGAGGCATGTCGGGCGTAGGGAGGAAGGTAGCAGGGAAGGAAGGCAGGAAGAAACATGCTACTGAGAGAGGAAAGGAGACGTGGTGAGCATGGGGTGTAAAGTAGGTTGGAAGAAGGGCTGGGAGGAACCACAACGCCGGGAGCGTGCGGTGCGGAGTGCAGAAGTGGACCAGAGGGACAGAGAGAAGGACACACACTGCTGAGGAAGGGGAAGGAGGAAGTGGAACGTAGTGTAAAGGGGGAGAAGCAAGGAAGGAAGCATACTGTGCTGGGGTGGAAGGAGGCGTATGATGTGGAGGGAGCGAAGAAGGCTGAGAAGGATGCATGCTAAGCCAAGGTATAGTGAGAAGGAGGGGAAGAGGCATGCTGTACGGAAACAGTGGAGGAGAAAAAGGAGGAAGATGGACGGGCAGATGGGAAGGAGGTGAATGGGAAGCTGAGCCGAGCAAGTGAAGGTGCAGGAGGGAACAGGGGAGGGAAGGAGGGGCGAGGCTGCAAGATGGAGGTCAACTCTATGTAAGCTGACATATGCTAGGAAGTAGCATACGTCAGGAGATTCGAAACAAAGGGCGATTTAGTGCAGGCATTCTGGCTTCCATGGATCCTTACTGCTGCGACAAGGCGGCTTGTAATGGATTGGAGTCGACACTTGGGGCAGCCATGACGGTGGACAGTGGATCCTGCCGTGATGGGAATGAACCCTTGGTGGAGGATTGTAGGTGGGGGTAAGATAAGTAGGTTGGGGGAGGCGGCATGCACAAGTTATGCGTTGAGGTTGAATAAACAGGCCTGGTCTGCCTGGATGGAGTTAGCAGGTTTGCGGTAGCTTGATGGTGCAACCACTTCATGAAAGGTAGGCTGGTTTAATTATGAATGGTATCCTGAACGTGGGGAACGTGAGTGTTGAATGCTCGGGCCAGGAGATAACGGATGGAGTTGTCCTGTAAATATGAGAGCCTTACTGTAAGTTTCAGTGCGTGCACCCAACGATAAATGTTAATGGGCAGACAATGAGTAGTTATCAACTGTAACTAGCATGCAGCGGTTGACTGGGTGATACTTGCATGATACATTGATGTTAGCAAACAGAGAAGCGGTTTAGATGGTTGATGTTCGAGCTAACAATGGATGCCCGGCATATGGGCAGTTATATGGGTGGCATTGATTCCTAGTTGGCAGTGCATTGATAAATTGTACCAGAACAGTGGCCTTGTGGTTAGAGTGTCTGCCCTGGAACTGGGAGGCCGGGGTTCGATTCCGGTTGGGTCATACCAAAGACTCTAAAAAATGGGACCCCAATGCCTCCCTGCTTGGCACTCAGCATCAAAGGGATGGATTGGGGGTCAAAATCAGCTAATGATTCCCGAGCGCGGCAAGCCGCAGCTCACCGCTCCTTGGAGCTCACCACTCCAAGTGATGGGTTAAAAGCGGAGGTCCAATTTCGCTGCGGTAACGTAGTGACAAATCATGCGACTTTGACTTTGACTTTGACAATAGGTACAGATAAAGAAGGAAAAAGGTGAGAGGCTGGTGAAGTAGAGAAAAAGGGGGTGAAATCTTTAGGCCTACTGTATTATACCAATTATACCACTAGAAATGCATTCTGGGAGAATCTGGATAATGTGGCACTGTGTTATTGCTATAGGCCTACAGTGTTTTTACTATAGTGGCAATGTATTCTGGATGACAGTGGCAGATTGAGCACATAATGGTTAACCATCATTGGCAGTGAAAGTGTTAACAGTGTACTGCATTAGTTCTCATGTTATGCGCGATCGCATAGAGATGCGTGGGGGGAGGGGGAGGCGGCATGATAGGAGGATGTTGTGAGGAAGATGGGGTGAGAGGTGGATGTTACTGTCAACATTGAAGGAGACTTAGCTTGTGTGTTGTGCTGCTGGGCGAGAAGATCATTTGTAGTTCAGTCAGCGCTGCGCTGGATCTGGGAGTGACGTCATCGAATCGGCGAAGACGGCGGGTCCCGTGTGTTCTGAAGTGTGCCGGTTTGAAGTTGGAGCGGGAGCCGAGAGGAGGAGGAGAACCGGTTTACTCGAGTCGGATTGCGTTAGATGGTGGGGGTCCGTTCGTAACGTTGAAGCTTCTTGGTGTTGGAATATTGAACTGGACGAGACGGCAATCACGGCATGGACGATGATGAGGAAGCGGTTGATAACGAGGTGAAACAAACAAGTTGTGTTTGCTGTTCTGGATGTTGGAAGACGAGTAGGTTATAATGCTGGAATACGTGGATCCCGCGGCTGGCGAGAGCGACGACTCTCTCAGGTTTCTCCAGTGTGTTGATCCGTGATAACTCGAGGTAAGTAGCCTAATGATTATTTTGATAACTACAGTGGTTCGGGGCAAAACGAACGCGGAAGTTACTCGTGTGTGTGTCGCGGGACGGCGAAGCTACGTGACGTGGCGTCACGTGAGTCATACGAAGAACAAAGCACGAATGATAGGTAGACGAGGCAGGTATATATACGTAGACAAGGGGGAGGAGTTTGGGCGGAACATTAGCGGTTACCATGGTAGTTAAGTCAAGGGGAGGTGCTTGATCAGGTTACCGTGGTGATCAGGGTATGTTACAGAAGTTAACCAAGAATGGCGTACAAGGTATGATAGAGACAGGGTAGTAACTATTAACGATTATTCTTTGAAGTGTGGTCTTCCTCCTGAACATACGTTGTACCAACTCCATTAAAACTAGCTGAGTTAGAAAACATAATGTAAAAACGAACTAAAACTGAACTAAAATGAAAAATCCCAAAATATTACTACATGGAATAGACGTTTCAGTAAGCCCCTCCCCAATCACCGCTAAGCATAACATGTGATAGACAAACCTCTCCACCAATAGTTTTCTTAAATGATAAAACATTGTTTTTAATAGATTTGTAATGTCCATTATATTTACATTGGAATGAATGAGCCCAGCTGGAAAGTGTCTACCAAGGCCTCACCTGAAATGATTTTGGCCTGGGGGTCTGGTGGTGCCGTCCAAATTTGGACGGCTGGTGAGCTGATCTGATTTGATCTCACCAACACTGGGAGTTTGTATCAATGGCAGTCCTTATTGGTTATTACCCTGATTGGCTTCTTCTCCCATTGTGTGGTGCAAAATCTGTGTGCGATTAAAATAAGTTATTTTTTTAATTGCTATATTTTTCCATAATTAATGAATCTTAATTAATCAGTTAAAGTCCCATCCCTAATATATATATATATATATATATATATATATATATATATATATATATATATATATATATATATATATATATATATATATATATATATATATATATATATATATATATACATATATATATATATATATATATATATATATATACTGTAGATAGATATGTGTTCTACTATTTCCAGGGTTAAAGTACTAAACGTCGTGAAAGTAATTGTGTTGCAGAATTCTGCATTTCACAAGCTCAAAAATCTAACAAAAAATCCAAATCTAACAAAATCTATTAAAAACAACTTGTAGATTTGCTACTTCCAAATGGGTCGAAATATGTATGAGGTGTTTAATGTATGTTTGCTGATCACCATTAAAATAGCCAAAGTAACTATAACTATTAACTAGTAACTATCTATGGGCCTAATGTTTCAAATGACTGTAGTAAATGTACAACTATTGCTTCTGCAATGCAGTGGTTTAGGTGTAAAAGTATTGTAAACTCAAAATACTCAGGTAAAGTCATGCTGTCACAATGTAGCTCAAAAATCAGTGACTTAAGTAAGGAAGTATCTTCTGACAGATTCTTCCCCCTCTCCCCAATAGCAACAGTCAAGTGTCAGGACATCACATTTTCTCAGAGCACAGCTCGCAGCGCGCCACTGTGGCGCGCTGTGAGCTTGTAGGTCTGATATTTTTTTTCAATAGCTTAACATAATGTAACATAAATGCTTTGAACGCCAGAACGCGTTCAGTACAGAGAAGGGTTAATAGAAGTCAGTGTCAGGACTCTCTCACATGTGTGCGGTCTGTGTGGTGCTGCTTGAACATCTTCATCCGGCTGGTAGCACCGTGTGTGCGGTGGGATTTTAAAGGTCTCCGGGTTCAACGTACAGTATGTGCATTTTTTTTTTGCTTTACAGAAACATTTCATCCGCAACAGAAACTTCAACCCTGCACCACTCAGAAAGAAATAAACGGTGTCTACATGTCTGTCATTGTTTGTTTCATTGTTAACGCAGCAACAAACAATGTAAATATCTGGAACATGTGACATGGTTTAAACATCTAAACACGAGTGTGTCATAATGAAATGGCAAACTAAATGTTTAGTTATGGGTAATTATACATAAAAGACGAGTCACCTCAAACACCCCACAAGAATATATATATGTGCATGTGTGTGTGTGTGTGTGTGTGTGTGTGTGTGTGTGTGTGTGTGTGTGTGTGTGTGTGTGTGTGTGTGTGTGTGTGTGTGTGTGTGTGTGGTGTGTGTGCGTGCGTGTGCGTGCGCGCGCGCGTGCGCGTGTGTGTGTGTAAATCAGTTGAGTTCAGCAAAGAGTCGAACACTTCAAAGTCCCAAAGTGATATAGACCTGCGCAGTGACGTCACCGCCCCTGTTCCAGAAATGGATTCCCCAATCATTTTTCTCATAGACTTTTTGAAAATAATTTATATAAAGACGATTAAGCCGCGGACAAAGCCAACTCGATGAAGCTGCCCCCATACCATTTTCTTCTTTCCCCCCCAATTGGGAAATGTTACATCCGCCCCCGGATAAGGTGCGGGACCAAGCAAGCAGTAGTAGGTAATAAGCGAACATATGCACAATAAGCCATAGAAACATGGAAGTCTGAGCTTGCGGAAAAAGACTGTAATTTTGTCTTTCACAATGTTAATACCTTTTCTTCTAGAATCTATTTTCTGAGAGTGTACAAATGGAATCAAAAGGACCCGTTAGTTAGAGCTCATTTGGTTTCCGTTTGTACACTCTTAGGAAAAAGGAAAAAAAAGAAAATGTGTGGAATTTCCCCTTTAAGACCTCATTTGAAATAACATATTCATTGTTTTTAACGAATGAATAGATTTACAAGAGAATCGGTTGACCCACTGTTTGGGAAACAGTGGTCTATCCATGAATCATTTGGAACGTTCGAGGGACAATAACTCGAATTACATCACCATAATTCACCAGACGAAAACCATGTCCACGCGCGCGTCTGAACAGGACATTAAGGCCTATTGAATATAGATCGCGTTGCTCATCGAGCTCGATAAGACACAGAAGAGAAGACCTCGTTCAATTAGCGGCAGCGTCGGTTCTCGTTGCATGAATTGATACATTTTCCACTCTCAAGGTGATTACATTGGAAATGCAGCCGGCGCCACGCACACTGGATGCTGATGTCATGTGTGCTTATGTGACCAAGTGTACTGGTCTGGGGGTTAGGGCAGCTAGGGGTCAGCAACCTGCGGCTCAGGAGCCGCATGCGGCTCCAGAACACAGCCCTAGTGGCTCAGTGGCTGTAGCATTATTACATACACACTGGGCTCTAGAACACAGCCCTAGTGGCTCAGTGGCTGTAGCATTATTACATACACACTGGGCTCTAGAACACAGCCCTAGTGGCTCCCTGGCTGTAGCATTATTACATACACACTGGGCTCTAGAACACAGCCCTAGTGGCTCCCTGGCTGTAGCATTATTACATACACACTGGGCTCTAGAACACAGCCCTAGTGGCTCAGTGGCTGTAGCATTATTACATACACACTGGGCTCTAGAACACAGCCCTAGTGGCTCAGTGGCTGTAGCATTATTACATACACACTGGGCTCTAGAACACAGCCCTAGTGGCTCAGTGGCTGTAGCATTATTACATACATACTGGGCTCCAGAACACAGCCCTAGTGGCTCAGTGGCTGTAGCATTATTACATACGTGATCCACACCAAAATAGTATAAACATTTCAGTCACCCAAAGCGCGTTGCGCTGTCTGACAGTTCCCAGTTAAAGTAGCACTTGTTGGCCATGTCAAAAAAGCCCAGCAGTTATCAGAGGTGGAGCTTTCAATCTGAACCACCCATTTTCAAAGGTTTACTCAGTTTACTATGTCATTAATATACCTTAGAGACGTTGTGTGGACTAGAAATGGAGTTCTGTAAAACTCCTTTTTTTTTTTTTTTAGAAACTCCATTTCTGAAGAAAGGTTGTGTTTCACCATGTTAATGATTTAGCTTTGAGGACCTTTTTTTTGCAAATGTGAACCAAATGGACCCGCTAGGGTCCATTTGGTTCACATTTGCACACTCTCAGGAAAAAAATAACATAAAATGCGGCTCCAGACAGATTTAGAATTTAATTTTGGGTCGAAAATGGCTCTTTCAACATCTTGGGTTGCCGACCCCTGGGTTAGGGCATGTTATTTTGATATTTGACAACTCAATTGTTACCAGGGCCGGATCGAAATTTCACTTACAGTTTTCATTTATTTAAAAAAATGAATGAACTTTTCATACATCATGACAGGTGGCCAATGGTTCACCGTTGGCAAATTGATCTCGCTGTCTACCTTTTTTTTTTTTTTTTTTTTTTTACTATTTTGAAGAACATTTTTGAATAGTTAAACTGGCCATGTACAAGTCCACAATGTGTCAACGTGTATTGGCTAGTTGAACTATACAAAAAGGCTTTTCAAAATAGTAAAAAAGGAGGTAGGAATAAGGGCTCTAGCGCATGACGGAAATGGAGCCCTAAATCTCTAAGCTGTTAATCAGTTTTGTTGTAATAAGTTACTTGACTTGACTTGACTTGTAACATTCATTCATTCATTCATTCATGTGTAACCGGTAGCATCCGTCTCGCTCTGCGTTGTGTTAGGAGGGACAACCCAGGACTCTTGTGGAGACTACAGATGTTTATTCTGACAGAAAATAACACAGAACACGTCTCCACGTTAGCCTCGTGCATACAGTACACAGGTCTCCTCTCGTTCCAATCGCGGAAATAAAAGAGCTGATCAACAATAGCACAACACATAGCAAAACGTAACATACCTGACAGAAAATAACACAGAACACGTCTCCACGTTATAGCCTCGTGCATAAAGTACACAGGTCTCCTCTATAAAGCAGAAATAATCACGCTGTATAAATCATTTTGTAGATACAATTCTTATGTTGTTATACAGGACGTAACAAAAGACACCCACCTCGTTCCAATCGCGGAAATAAAAGAGGAAAGAGGTAGAGGTATCATGGGAAATTATACAGGGGGCAGACTGTACCAACTTTAAGGGACTGTACCAATTACTGCACTATACGTAGAGAATCATGTCAGGTAGAAGCACTGATATTATATTTTGTGTAATTATACACACTGTTCACTATTCACACTGTTACGCATGCATACATGCATGCTTGTGTGTGTGAATTGGTGAATATGGATCTAACCTATACGTTATACATTGCATAGACCACGTATGGACGACGCAAGCCATCTTTTTTCCAGACAAAAGTCCAGGTATGGGCGACTCATTACAAGCTGTAGACTCATTGCCAAAAGCAACAAACAAACCTACTGCAGTCACATGCGGTACATCCAACTTCCTGTATGCCATATATTCTGGTTGACAGCTTCACTTGAAGGACAATTCCGGATAATAAGCCAACGCAGGAAGTGCATTTGCTACAAAAAAAAAAGAAGAAGAAAAAAAAAAGTCACTCAGGACATCCCAAATTATTCTCCCTTCTGGCTCCACGAATATGTTATGAAATTCCCCTTGCAGCCATTAGTCTGAAACCTGTAGCACTTGCCCAGCTAGCCACGATATGAACTTGCAAAAAGGCTCAACGTCATTTACAATGTCCGCCTATAGTCGGGAAATGCGTTAAAGATTCCATGTTTTTGGTTAACCAGATGTAGATAATAAATAATCGTAAATAATCAACTACACACTAAAAAAAAAAAAAAAGCTTCATAGGAAATAAAGAAACTTGTGTCACTTAAAGCACCTATTCAATATTGGACAAACACTGTAGTAGTTAATGTTAACCCAATCACATAATTAACACAAATTAAACCAGAAATAGGTCTATTCAATCAATCAATCAATCAATGAACACATAGAAACAAGCCCCAAATAAACAAATAAACTTTAGAAACAAGCCCCAAATAATCAATTACTCTTAAAGGTAGGGGAAGTGATCTCACTTTTGTCAGATATCACCCATTTTTTCTGTTAAAATGCTCTATTATAAGGTGTGCAGACCATATATGGAGTTTCCCCCTCCCCCACGTTAGCAGAGGAGCTAATAAAAGTTCCCCAGGTGGAGGGTGAATTCTCCTCCAATCAGAATCGAGCAGCAGGTTCACATAGTGTAGCTACTCTTGGGCGCCCCTAGTGCACCAGGCTGGTACTACACAATGAATTTCACATCACTTACAGTACCTTAAAATAAATAAATAAACAAACAAGTAGAAACAAGCGTAAATAATCATCTATGCTTTTGATACCAGCCCCAAAATAAACAACTCCATTTTAGACCCCCCCCAATTAAGCAATAACCAAACAAAGGCTTGTTGTTATGTCACTCCATCATCGTAATGACCCTATTCAGTCAACCTACTACTGCACACACACACACACGCACGCACGCACGCACGCACACGCACACGCACGCACACGCACACGCACACGCACACGCACACGCACACGCACACGCACACACACACACACACACAGACTCTCACTCTCTCTGCAAACTGTTCCATTCTGTTCTGCTGCCTCTTGGCAAAGAGCATGTGTGTGCGTGTGTGTGTGCGTGCGTGTGTGCGTGCGTGTGTGCGTGCGTGCGTGTGTGGTGAGTAAATATGTGTTCTGCTGCAAAACACAAGTCAGAATCCAGGGGCGGATTGGCCATCTGGAGTACAGGGAGTTTTCCCGGTGGCCTGCGCCACCTAGTGGCCTGGACAGTTTTTTTTTTTTTTTCTTTTTTTTTTTCTCTCTCTTTTTTTTTGAAAAGTCCAAGGCAGGCCATGCCCAGGCCAGGCAAACTAGTGTTTCTATCCTTCAAAAAAGAAAAGGTGTTAATCTTCTACAATCTACATTCTCTAGTTGTGTAGACTAAGTTGGGCTAATTCACATGATGAATGTTATAACTCTTGAGGGCGTAAAAATGAAACCAAATGGACCCGCAAGGGTCCATTTGGTTTCATTTTTACGCTCTCAAAGAGTTACATCTGGTTAACCAGCTGACCCCACCAGGGTGCCCTGGCAAAGGCAAAATTGTCCCGGTGGGAAAATATTTTCCAATCCGCCCCTGTCAGAATCCATTCACAGAACAGAAGGGCTACACACACACACAACGATTCCACAACACTCTCCTGATATGCCTGGAAATTGTTTCGTCATTTATGTGCGCACAAAACACCATGTGCAAAATGACTTTAATCATGATTAAACACGCCACTGTTTTCCGCCAACGCTTGTAGATCCCCGTTTACAAGAAACTCTGCATGTTCTCCACATGTTGCGAAGATTGTAGATTCGTTGCCCAGAATTTCTATTTTTTATAGCAATACAATTATTGGCAAGCATATTTATTATTATTAGAAATTAAGACCAGCTGTGGTCCATAGATCTGTCCGAAACGGTCCAAAAAACGCTTCATTGTATGACATACAGTACGGTATGTTGTTTCTCTGCTCGACTAAACGTCGTGAAATGCCTGCAAACGCAACGTCAGCCTGCGTCTTTTTAGGGACGGCTGAGATTAAAGAGATCCACAAAGATTTATGTGTTCAGTCTGTGTCTTCAGGGACAGGACAGCAGAGATTAAAGAGATACACGCAGATTTATGTCTTCAGTGTGTATTTCAATGATGAAAAAAAGGGATTACTTAATGAGTAAAAGTATTGTCAGATTTTACTTAAAGGTAGGGGAAGTGATTTCACTTTTGTCAGATATCACCCCAAAAAAAATGTTTCTGTGAAAATGCTCTATTATAAGGTGTGCAGACCATATATGGAGTTTTATGCTCCCCCATGTTAGCAGAGGAGCTAATAAAAGTTTCCCAGGTGGAGGGTGAATTCTCCTCCAATCAGGATCGAGCAGCAGGTTCACATAGTGTAGCTACTCTTGGGGGGGCCCTAGTGTGCAAGGCTGGTACTACACAATGAATTTCAAATCACTTCCCCTACCTTTAACGTGCCAAAAGTAGAAAGTAACGATTATGCAGGTTGTGGTGCATTTACAGTATACTGTATATAGCTCTCCGATTATCTGTGCATCGAGACACAGCCCTGATATCAACAACCCCACTGAGCAGAGCCAAAGTGCAATAACCAAAAATATAAGACATTAACACATGAGCATCATATCCAGAGCAGACTGAAATGAGACATTACAACATTTATGCAAAATACATGAACCACATGGATACTGAACATCAACAATCACAGATACCATAACAAAACTAGATACCACAATATGTTACAACGCTTAAATCATGATTAATCACAGACTTGTGTACTCGGAACTAGGGAGTGCCACAGGGAGGAGGCCGGGGAGGTGGAGGAAATTTGAACACTGACATCTGATCAGCAGGACACAGAGTCAGCTAGCAGGAATAAACCTCAATCAACTATCGCTTCGCTGGATTAGAGTGTAAATAGGATCCTTGTGATAGTTCTATGTATGAAGTGAATTGGACTAGGAACTAGGAACTATAACGTTACAGGGCAATGTTGTTAGTGGGACATTAAAAACTGACCTATCATTGTGGCTAGCAGTGTTTTGAGGAGAAGCTGCACTGCTGTGTTGGTTGTAGTTAGGGAAAATTAGCAATATTTTTGGACAATCTGTGAAAAAATTTACTACCAATAGCTTTCTTCACCAATGTGTTCTGATAGGTGTCTAGAATCACCTCTCAATTAGTGCAAGTCCAAATCCCATGGGAAAATCTGGAGAGCCAATCAAAGTTATGGAGCACAGACTGCTTTGGTGAAAAATATGAACAAAAATTAAAAGTCCAAAATGAAATTGTGGGGTGTCTAACTAGGGGTTTTCAGGGGTGCTGAATCCATTCCAAACATTAGTTTTGGGTAAAAATGTCTCCCTGGCCATATAACCTATATATGTTGGTTATTAAGCTGTAATTAAGCCGCTATTAAGCCATAATGTATTCTATGCAGCATAAGAATAGTGTAGAATAGATCATGATGGTATTGCTGAATTGCTTCTATTCTTAAAAATACCATAAGACAAGAGTGTACACCTACTGTGCCCAAGCTCAGTGGGATAGACTGTCTGCCTTTGGGAACGTAAGGAGCACCAAGGGCATGGTTGAAAAATAATGGGAAATGAAAAGTTAAAAATGAATTTGTAAGGTGTTTAACTAGGGGGTTTTCTTGGGTGCTGAATCCATTCCAAACATTAGTTTTGAGTAAAGAACAAGTCATTTTCCAGAACATATGTTATTACATACTTTTAAAGTAAGAAATGTGCAGTAGCCTATTGATCTGGTCAGTTTGGGCAATAACCAAGTCTATAATATATTGTAACTGCTAACTGTAATACTAGTATAACTGCTGAGGCAGTCAACTGATGTAATCCTCTTCTTATCACATTAACATGTTGCTGCTACTCATTTTAGAAACGATTTTATTACTTTGCATCGACAAGGACAGTGTTTAATATTAATCACATCCAACAGCTGGGCCTCTTTAACCTGTTCAATAACAGCTCCTTGCAAAACATCAGAATACTTTTTTTTTATTATTATTTTTTTAAAGTTTCAGCTTTAGCCTATTTTACCTAGTTATAAACCATTACTCAATATTAACAGAAGCAGAATTTTCCTATTCGACAGATCTCAACAATTGCAAGGGTGCAATTTATCAGTGGATGTAAGCTTCATACATATATAATATGTTGCCATTGATTAAAATCAACAGAATTGACCAAAGTACTGCACAGTCTGTGCAGTGATGCTGTTTCTATATGTGGAGTTTCCATGTTCTCATCAAAAAGGAGGTGGGTCGCACGACAGGTTGCAGGAGTGTTGTAGTTTCTTAATTTCTGCTTACATTTCTTTGTACTTTGCAATAGATGCACACGACAGTTTCGGCCGTGCCGGCCTTCTTCAGGTTCACACCTGAAGAAGGCCGGGAATTGGTAACGTTTTCCTTCCACGTTCCTTCCCTGGTGCTCCAACCAGGGAAACTCCCCCCTGTCAGGTGAAAAGAAGGCAGCCTAGACTCCTCATGCATTGAAGGAAGCATGAGGCCAGTCCGCTGCCTCCCCAGGATGGTGGAGGGTGTGTAGAGCCCAGGATCACGTTAGGAATTTGCACTGGGTGAAAAATGGGTTACAAAATCATGTTTTTTGCTACACAGTTAATAATTCAAAGCATCATACAAATAGAGCACAATATAAAAACTGTCCACAAATGGTGCATTTGTATACAGTGCCTTTATGCAAGGCTATTTAGATTCACCCATTCATGGACCAATTGCTGGAGAAAACCATGCAAGGCACCAACCTGTACATCAGGAGAAATTAAGGGTTCAGTGTCTTGCTCAAGGACACTTCGAGCATGGGGGGAGCCTCATTCTACCACTGATCTACTGCCACCCTCCCCTCCACCCAAACAATGGACACTTTACCACTTAACGTATGAAGATGCATACCTGGTGGTGTCCTACAGTAGTTACTTTATAGTATATAAAGTTTTCACTCTACATAACATGCCCATTTACTCTTTAGTTGTTTTTTTATCAACGTGGAGAGGAGTGTGGCAGTGGCTCAGGGGTAGAATGACTCAATGGCAACCGCAAGGTTGCCAGTTTGAACCCAGGCTCCCCCCAGAGTCAGAGTCGAAGTGTTCTTGAAAGACACTGAACCCTTAATTTGTCCTGATGTGCAGGTTGGCGCCTTGCAGGTTTCCCCCCCAGCATTGGTGCATGAATGGGTGAATGTAATGCACAATCTACGTAGATAGCCTTGCAGAAAGGCACTCTATACAAATGCACCATTTATGCACACTTTTTTTGTGTTGTGCTCTATTTGCATTATTGAATTATTGACTGTACAGAACTTTGGTCAATTCTTTGGTCAAACATGTCAATATGATAAGAAGAGAATTACATCTGTTGACTGGCTCAGCGGTTATACTTGTATTACAGTTAATAGTTTTATTGTAGACTTGGTTATTGCTTAAACTGACCAGGTTCCATCAATACTGCACATTTCCTACTTTAAAAATATGGAATAAAAATATGTTCTTATGGAAAATTACTTGTTTTCTACTCAAAACTAATGTTTGGAATGGATTCAGCACTCATGAAAACCCTAGTTAAACACCTTACAAATTCATTTTTAATTTTCATTTCCCCTTACTATTTTTCAACCATGCCCTTGGTGCTCCTTACGTTCCCAAAGGCAGACAGTCTATCCCACTGAGCTTGGGCACAGTAGGTGTACAGTGTACACTCTTGCAGGGGTTGACACTAAGGTCTCCGAGGCACTTGCCCATTGGGCAAGTGCAAGTCAGGTTCTACTTGCCCTCAGGTCATGGTTACTTGCCCCTCAGGTTCCAGGTGGTCCCCAGTTAAGTTGGTTAACCAGATGTAACTCTTGAGAACGTAAAAATGAAACCAAATGGACCCTTGCGGGTCCATTTGGTTTCATTTTTACACTCTCAAGAGTTAAAATTCATCATCTTAATTAGCCCAGGTCTACACTGTAGAAGATTAATGGTCATTTTGATGTGTTAATTTTCCTGTTTTGTTTCCCAAATCCAGCCTGGAATTGTGGATATCTAGAAAGCAGGGAAAGACACAGAGGCAGAGTGCAATGACTGCCTTCAAGACAAATTTATCTTGTGTTTTGTTAAAGTGCACTGAGTTGCACACTTGCCCGATCGGGCAACCAGGTAGCAGTCTTCACTTGCCCCACCATTTTTTTTACTTGCCCCGGGCAAGCGGGCAAGTGTTAGTGTCAACCCCTGTCTTGTCTTATCGTATTTTTAAGAATAGAAGCAATTCAGCAATACCATCATGATCTATTCTACACTATTCTTATGCTGCATAGAATACATTATGGCTTAATAGCGGCTTAATTACAGCTTAATAACCAACATATATAGGTTATATGGCCAGGGAGACATTTTTACCCAAAACTAATGTTTGGAATGGATTCAGCACCCCTGAAAACCCCTAGTTAGACACCCCACAATTTCATTTTGGACTTTTAATTTTTGTTCATATTTTTCACCAAAGCAGTCTGTGCTCCATAACTTTGATTGGCTCTCCAGGATTTTCCCATGGGATTTGGACTTGCACTAATTGAGAGGTGATTCTAGACACCTATCAGAACACATTGGTGAAGAAAGCTATTGGTAGTAAATTTTTTCACAGATTGTCCAAAAATATTGCTAATTTTCCCTAACTATTGGAGTTGAATAAAGCAGCCATCATAACTTCCCAGAGGAAAAAAATATGCTTCTCAGTAGCGTCTCTTGAGCAACCATGTTTATTTCTAATTTTAAGATCAGATTGGCTGCTACAGATGTACCGGTATTTGAGAGATACCGTACATGAGGCAAAGCTGAAGTCTACCCATTGGCTGTTAAAGCTGTATTTTAGACATATGATTGAGACAAAGCTCAAATCTTGCTATATGCGTGTATATAGCAAGATTTTAGCTTTACTAATAAGTTACTAAGTAACCCTTGCGGGTCCATTTGGTTTCATTTTTAAGCTCTCAAGAGTTACATCTGTTTAACCAATTTTTCATCGGGTTAACCAACTTAGCTGGTTAACTGACCACTGGTTGAAAACCATTGCACTAGACCAAAGGAACATTGCTTTGGTCCAGGGGTAGATGCTTAAGACTTTGGAGGCCAATCCCAACAGAGGCTCTGCTACACTAAGCCAGTGGTTTTCAACCTTCTTCATTCCAGGGCCCACTATTTATTCAGAATTTGAGCCACAGACCACCATTTGATGACATTTTAGCCCCACAGACCCCAAAACCGAAGATTTATTTAGCTTTTGTCCACAATTCCAGGATGGATTTCGGAGAAAACAAAACAGTCCAACACACTGATCAAAATGACCATTAATCGTCTAACATTCTCTAGTTGTGTAGACTTGGGCTAATTCACATGATGAATATTTTAACTTTTGAGAGCGCGTGGTGAACTTTCCCACAAAATAGTGAAAAATAATCACTATGAACCCAAAATGAGAACTGAGAAATGTTCCCAAGTCAAACCAGACAACGGTGAAACAGTAGATGAATGGAAAAAGCAGAGATGAAGAGTTGCTCTTCCCGTAGCATTTGTTGAAGTTGAAGATGGATTCCCCGTGATTTGTGAAGGCCATTAAGGCTCCACAGAGCCCTGGGACTCGATCCGCGTGGCCGCTCCCCAAAAGACACACGGTTTCAAAGCCAACATACAGCAAAGATATATGTTTCTAACAGAGGTGGAGTAACATATACAGGGGCGGATTGGCCATCTGGAGTACAGGGAGTTTTCCCGGTGGCCTGCGCCACCTAGTGGCCTGGACAGTTTTTTTTTTTTTTTTTTTTTTTTTGAAAAGTCCAGGGCAGGCCAGGGCGCCAGGCCCAGGCCAGGCAAACTAGTGTTTCTATCCTTCAAAAAAAGAAAAGGTGTCCTACACCAGAGCCTTCAAGTACGAGAGTTGCCATATTCCCGTTCACTCCTGCATGTGCGCCAGGGCGCTGGCGCTGCTGGAGGCAGTGTTGCCAAATGCAAAGATCCAAAAGCATGTGCTATAGATGCTCGCCTGGAACATACAGATCTTAATCTACATTCTCTAGTTGTGTAGACTAAGTTGGGCTAATTCACATGATGAATATTTTAACTCTTGAGGGTGTAAAAATGAAACCAAATGGACCCGCCAGGGTCCATTTGGTTTCATTTTTACGCTCTCAAAGAGTTACATCTGGTTAGCTGCCCCCCCAGGGTGGCCTGGCAAAGGCAAAATTGTCCCGGTGGGAAAATATGTGCCAATCCGCCCCTGAACATATAGGTGGAGTCAGAAATACAGACATAGTCATTTGCAGACACATTGCTGTACCTTTTGCTTGGTCTCTGTGGCTTCCACAGAACAATAGTGACTGTTGATGTTCACACCTTGCTCTGGCTTCAAAGCCCACAAAACAATACTGTAGCTCTGTCTGAATGGTAATGCAAACGCCTATAACCCCCAACTCTTAGCGGTGCCTCTTGACGTTTTGCAGACATGTTGTCTGCTACTTTAATTCAACACTGTAAACAAGCTTCAAGTGTCAAGATATTGCACTGTATGTGAGATATACAGAAATATGGATAATGGACAATATGTATTCTTCAGACACAACAGTCCCCCCTTCCACCGACTCTAACGTCGGTGGAAAAATATGAATTTAAGAATCCATTTGATCCACAGTCACTTTGACACACTTTAAACACTCAATACATGAGAATAACACTCTAAGAAGTTTCCTCATTCAATTAGAGCTTGTTTCAGATTAAATAGTTGACTCAAAAACAATTCTTCTTCACATCCACAATTTCATCAGCACATTGCACCTTGTGTTCCTTTTGAACACATGTTTGAACACACAAATAATATTGCTGTCTGTAATAACCAAATCCCTTTTAAACCAACTTAGTCAACACTGTAAATAAGCTTCTGTCATGATATTGCACTGTATGTGAGATATACAGAAATATGGATAAATATGGATAATATGGCTTCTTCAGACACAACAAGCGTAAACATGAAACGCTCTGAAAGAGTTACATCTGGGTTAACCAACTTTCCATCATTTAGCCTGGGGACCACCTGGAATCCTCTCAGGGACCACTGGTGGTCCCCGGAACACCTGTTGAAAACCTCAATGCTAAGTTCATAGCGGCACCACAAGGCATGAGGCTGCGGTTCTCGGAGCAACGTAAGCCTCCAAATGAACTATACACTGACCTCTGCCATGCATGCGTTATGGAGCTCTATAGTTCCAGGAACAACAAACACAGCGATGAGCTACAAAGACCACCGACGGCTTTCCAAGAACCGGAAAAAAGAAAAGAACTCCCAATCATGCCTGCAGGGTCATGGAGGCTCGTTCCCTTCTGTTTTCCTCCCGGGATTTCCCCCCGCCCGCGGTGTGTGTGTGTGTGTGTGTGCGTGTGTGTGTGTGTGTGTGTGTGTGTGTGTGTGTGTGTGTGTGTGTGTGTGTGTGTGTGTGTGTGTGTGTGTGTGTGTGTGTTGAGTTGGCTTGTATGCAGTTGCAACATTGAGGTTAGAGAGAAAACAGCCCGGGTCACGTGGTTCAATCACGCAGCCTGAAACGTTGGACTCGTTGGAGTTGGAAAAAATATTCATCATCTGAATGAGCCATTTTGGAATGTTATGTTTTGCTTAATTGTTTTGTTTCCCCCAAATCCAGCCTGGATGGAATTTTGTGGACAAAAAAAAGCAAATTAAATCTTTAGATATATGAGGTCTGTGGGGCTAAAAGATCCTCAAACGGTGGTGGTCCCCTGTGGCTCAAATCCAGAATAAATGGCGGTCCCTGAGCTGAAAAAGGTTGAAAAAAAAAAAACAAAAAAAAACTGCTGTATAGGCCTACATCAGGGGTTTTCAACAGGTGGTCCGGGGACCACCAGTGGTCCTCAAGAGGATTCCAGGTAGGCTAAATGATGGAAAGTTGGTTAAGCAGATGTAACTCTTGAGAGTGTAAAAATTAAACCAAATGGACCCTTGCGGGTCCATTTGGTTTCATTTTCACACTCTCAAGAGTTAAAATATTCTTCATCCGAATTAGCACCACTTCATTAAGATTCGTTTCCCAGATACAGCGTGGAATTGTGGACAAAACCAAAAGAATTCTTTAGTTTTAGGTCTTTCGGGTTGAAAATGTCATCAAGTGGTGGTCCGTGGCTCAGATGCTGAGTAAACGGTGGTCCCTGGAGTCAAAAAGGTTGAAAACCCCTGGCCTACATAAGCACCCCTAGAGCCCTCTCACTAAAGAGGGGTACCCCCCCCCCCCCCCCCCCCCCCCCCCCGCCCTCACTAGAGCCCCTCCCCTCCCCTCCCCTCCCCTCCCCTGTCCCCGAGTGACACAGTCCCCAAATCATGTCATTGACGCTTCACTTCCTGGGATGTATGTTGTTTTGTCTCGATCTGTGTGCGTGTGTGTGTGTGTGTGTGTGTGTGTGTGTGTGTGTGTGTGTGTGTGTGTGTGTGTGTGTGTGTGTGTGCGTGTGTGCGTGTGTGCGTGTGTGCGTGTGTGTGTGTGTGTGTGCGTGCGTGCGTGCGTGCGTGCGTGCGTGCGTGTGTGTGTGTGTGTGTGTGTGCGCGTCGTCCCAAAGATCAAAAACAAGCTTGGTTATACAGTATATAGGCTACTGTACATCGTCAACGCCTTGCCAACTAGTCACAAATTCCTTGCAAACGGTGCATGGTTTTCAACCTTTTTCATACCAGGGCCCCCCCTGTAGTGTTTATTCTGCATCCTAGCCACCACTGGACCACCGTTTGAGGTTGAGTTTAGTCTCTCGGACCCAAAACTAAGGATTCTCCGGTTCGTGTCCGCAATTTTGGGGAAATAAACTGGCAAAATGAATCTCTCAAGAGTTACAGATCTATAAGGCTCCGCTTGGTCATCGACTGTCCATCATTTATCCGTGGGAACCACCTGGAATCCTCTGCAGGGGGACCGCCGGTGGTCCCCGGACCACTGGTTTGAAGTGGTGTGTGTGCGTGCGTGCGTGCGTGCGTGCGTGCGTGTGCGTGCGTGCGTGTGTGCATGTGTGTGTGTGTGTGTGGGAACTGAGAGCGGTTGCCACGGCTGCAGCACTTTAAGGAGGCCAGCGTCCAATCAGGGTCCAAGCTGCCGTTTCTGGGCCAAGCGCCGTTCACTTTCTATAGAGAGAGAGAGGGGGGGGGGGGGGGGGGGGGGCAGGGCGGATCTACAGGGGGGGGGGGGGGGGGGGGGGGCAGGGGGGCATCGATCCTGTATGCCCACCCAATGAAAGGTATAATATCGGTGGTTTTCTGGGAGGTCAGCGGTCCTTGAGAGAGTTCCAGGTGAAAAGTTGGTGAACCCATTGTGTCCTTTCTAGTTTCTGAATAACATAATATTCAAAGATTTCACCTGCACGTTTTCACGATTTTTCAAAAATAGCAGAGATACAAGCTCATAGCGCGCCACTCGGTGGCGCGCTATGAGCTTGTAGATCTGCTATTTTTCAATAGTTAAAAAACATAATGCTTAGAACACCAAAACGCGTTCAGTACACCAAGGGTTAACCAGATGTAACTCTTTGAGAGCGTAAAAAATAACATGAAACCAAATTCATTCATTTTTTTTACAATCTCAAGAGTTTAAAATATTCATCGTGTGAATTAGCTCCGAGTCTACACAACTAGAGAATGTAGAAGATTAACGGTCATTTTGGATCTGCATGTTGTGTGACTGTTTTGTTTCCCCAAAAGCAAAAGCAAAATATATATATATTTTTTTTTTTCTTTTTGGGGGTTCTAGGGGCTCAAATGCTGAATAAATAGTGGGCTCACTGGTTTCATATGAAAAACTTTGGAGTTGCCCATACGCCCTGCCATTCTTCCAGCCCACCCTAGTAGGGCTGGCTAAATCCGGCCCTGAGAGAGAGAGAGAGAGAGAGAGAGAGAGAGAGAGAGAGAGAGGAGAGAGAGAGAGAGAGAGAGAGAGAGAGAGAGAGAGAGAGAGACAGAGAGAGAGAGAGAGAGAGAGAGAGAGAGAGAGAGAGAGAGAGAGAGAGAGAGAGGAGAGAGAGAGAGAGAGAGAGAGAGAGAGAGAGAGAGAGAGAGAGAGAGAGAGAGAGACAGAGAGGGACAGAGAGAGAGAGAGACAGAGAGACAGAGAGAGAGAGAGAGAGAGAGAGAGAGAGAGAGAGAGGATTGAGGTCAGTCTCCCCACCGTCCTGAAGAGACCCTGTTAGTTTAAATCGCTACATAAACAACCCCCCCCTCTCACAGACCCCTGTCCCTGACTGACACTGTCCATATTGTGTCTGTGTGTGTGTGTGTGTGTGTGTGTGTGTGTGTGTGTGGGGGGGGGGGGGGTGCGTGTGTGTCAGTACTTGTGTGTGTGTGTGTTACAGTGACAATGCACGGCTGTCACTGCTGTGTGACGCGCACGCGCACCACGCGCGCCCGCGCAGCACCACGCACGCATGCATACACACGCACGTGCGCGCATGCAATGTTTTGTTATTTTCAATGACGCCATTTGCAAAGGGTCAACTTAGCATCCTCCCGTTCCCCCGTGCATCCCCCGTGAGAAAGAAAGAAAGAAAGAAAGAAAGAAAGAAAGAAAGAAAGAAGAAAGAAAGAAAGAAAGAAAAGAAAGAAAGAAAGAAAGAAAGAAAGAAAGAAAGAAAGAAAGAAAGAAAGAAAGAAAGAAAGAAAGAATGAATTCCTGAAGTAAGGGCCTCGACTGCAATATAAAAACAGCTGTTTTTACAAAATAAAAGACCCAAGTTCAAAATGTACAATATATCTATAGTGGATGTTTTGTAATAAGAAATGAACTAGTACCTGTAGATATTTACTATATTATACTATAGTAAATACTTAAGGTCACAAGCTGGTCTGGTGCCACAACCTGAAGCTATCGATGTTTTTGGGGAATACCTCAGGGTTCAGATTTAGAACTTTAATGAAATAAAAAAGAGTCAGGCTTTTAAAGAAATTCTGGTAACACGTTACTAGAAGGTCGCCTTTATAATGCATTATAAACTCATTTATAATGTATTATAACACCTTGATGATGCATTATAAGACTTGTTATGAATGAATGCCCATATTATAACTGTTAGTCATATGCATTATTATGTTCAAAAGAACAACACATTATTATATCACTTTAGTCTGTTATGAAGGCACAGATTGGAATGTTGTACTGCCTAATGCATTATAACCAATGTGTCTGTTAAATTAAATCATGTCTTATAAACGTCTATAACATGCTATAAGATGGCTTTGAGACCTTTAAGTAAAGTGGGCAGATATTCATGTCCATGTCTGTGTATTTTGGTATGATACAACTTATTAATAATACATCAATATCTGGCCACTTTACTCAAAGGTCTCAAAGCCATCTTATAGCATGTTATAGGCATTTATAAGACATTATTTCATTTAATAAACACGTTGGTTATCACACATTATGAGGCAGTACAATCTGTGCCTTATAAATGTACATACATTATACATGTATTATAATGCATTATAAATGAACTTATAATGCATGGTGACCTTCAAGTAAAGTGTAACCGAAACATGTTCTCCCTGTGTCCCCTAGGGTAGGTACGCTCACATGTTCTCCCTGTGTCCCCTAGGGTAGGTACGCTCACATGTTCTCCCCGTGTCCCCTAGGGTAGATACCCTCACATGTTCTCTCCGTGTCCCCTAGGGTAGATACCCTCACATGTTCTCCCTGTGTCCCCTAGGGTAGGTACCCTCACATGTTCTCCCTGTGTCCCCTAGGGTAGATACCCTCACATGTTCTCCCTGTGTCCCCTAGGGTAGATACCCTCACATGTTCTCCCTGTGTCCCCTAGGGTAGATACCCTCACATGTTCTCCCAGTGTCCCCTAGGGTAGATACCCTCACATGTTCTTCCCGTGTCCCCTAGGGTAGATACCCTCACATGTTCTTCCCATGTCCCCTAGGGTAGGTACCCTCACATGTTCTCCCCGTGTCCCCTAGGGTAGATACCCTCACATGTTCTCCCCGTGTCCCCTAGGGTAGATACCCTCACATGTTCTCCCTGTGTCCCCGGGTAGATACCCTCACATGTTCTCCCCGTGTCCCCTAGGGTAGATACCCTCACATGTTCTCCCCGTGTCCCCTAGGGTAGATACCCTCACATGTTCTTCCCGTGTCCCCTAGGGTAGGTACCCTCACATGTTCTCCCCATGTCCCCTAGGATAGATACCCTCACATGTTCTCCCTGTGTCCCCTAGGGTAGGTACCCTCACATGTTCTCCCCGTGTCCCCTAGGGTAGATACCCTCACATGTTCTCCCCTGTCCCCTAGGGTAGGTACCCTCACATGTTCTCCCCGTGTCCCCTAGGGTAGATACCCTCACATGTTCTCCCCGTGTCCCCTAGGGTAGGTACCCTCACATGTTCTTCCCGTGTCCCCTAGGGTAGATACCCTCACATGTTCTTCCCGTGTCCCCTAGGGTAGATACCCTCACATGTTCTCCCTGTGTCCCCTAGGGTAGATACCCTCACATGTTCTCCCCGTGTCCCCTAGGGTAGGTACCCTCACATGTTCTCCCTGTGTCCCCTAGGGTAGGTACCCTCACATGTTCTCCCTGTGTCCCCTAGGGTAGATACCCTCACATGTTCTCCCTGTGTCCCCTAGGGTAGATACCCTCACATGTTCTTCCAGTGTCCCCTAGGATAGATACCCTCACATGTTCTCCCCGTGTCCCCTAGGGTAGATACCCTCACATGTTCTCCCCGTGTCCCCTAGGGTAGGTACCCTCACATGTTCTCCCCGTGTCCCCTAGGGTAGGTAACCTCACATGTTCTCCACCGTAGGGTAGGTAGTCGTGTAGTCTTTTATACAAAATGAATGGCCCCATCTAAAGTTGAGTAGCCGTGTTCCAAATGAATATTGAAATTGTGGCCTTTTAAATGTCAGCCCTGAGATAAGCCAAAGCAATCACTTAGCAGCTCACCTGAAATCATATAACCATCTGTGAGCAGCATGTATCTGTCATGAACATTCAACATCTGTCCTGAAAGCATAACTAGATTTAGCATTTATCAGATGCTCTGAATCTAGAGTGACGTACATAAAGCAAACACACCACATGGCAAATATATAAAACATAGCCATCAAGAGTCATTAGTACTGTAAGTTAAAGGTAGGGTAAGTGATTTGAAATTCATGGTGTAGTACCAGCCTGGTGCACTAGGGGCGTCCAACAGTAGCTACACTATGTGAACCTGCTGCTCGATCCTGATTGAAGGAGAATTCACCCACCACCTGGGGAACTTTTATTAGCTCCTCTGCTAACGTGGGGGAGGGGGAAACTCCATATATGGTTTCCACACCTTATAATAGAGCATTTTAACAGAAAATAAAAAAAAAAAAATTGGGGTGATATCTGACAAAAGTGAAATCACTTCCCCTACCTTTAAAGGCAATATAGGTAACTATAGTGTGTACAAACGCTGTTGATGAACAGAACCGAACTCCACCGCACCTCCACGCTATTAGCTGATTACGAAACTGCTGGAGACGGCTGCACTGGGATTGGCCAAAACGCTGCCTCCCCCCACACACACACACACATTTGTACAGCCTCTTCCTGAGCCCGACGATTGTTTTGTTTTCATGTTTTGTTGGACGATCTGCAGGGTGAAGCAAGTGTCTGTCTGCAGGGCAACAGCTGCAGCATCAAAGTCGAAGCAACATGGGCAAAAAAAAAAAAAAAAAAAAAAAAAAAAAAAAAATATATATATATATATATATATATATATAATATATATATATATATATATATATATATATATATATATATATATATATATATATAAATATATATATATACGTATTTTGTTCATCCGACTAACAGTAGAACATGGATATAATGAAACGAGATACAATATAACAGACTGCTATGTCTACATACAGCACTATGAGTTACCAGGGGCGGATCTAACATTTCCCAATTGAGGGGGCAGCAGAAAATGGTATGGGTGCGGCTTCATCGCCCGTGTCGCTTCGCGCCACGGGCGATAAAGCCGCACCCATACCATTTTCAGTTACAGGACTTTTATTAGTCAAGTAAAGCATCAATAATAACATCAGTTGTTGTTGAAGTTGCAACAGACACGCAGCATGCATAAAGCTAAAGGTCTGACTCCGAGAGTTTTCTGTTTTCAATGATGAAATGCTGTTGGTTTAGTGGTGAGACAACTGTAGTTAGTTAGTATAGCAGTAGTAGTGTTTCAAATACTTTTAAATATAAGTGTAGTATTACGCGGAAGCGGGGATCGAACCCGGGACTCCCACTCGCCAGTCCAACGCACAACAAGTCGCGCCAATAAGGCTGAGCCCGATTGGCGGGGTTGTTGTCGCTGGCTCATGGCTGGGTGCTACATTCACCCCCTTGATCTTTTGGAGCGCGTCCTCGCGCTTCACACTTCACACCACGGACCCCCGTACGTGATGTCCCTCATGTGGACCCGCAAGGACGTAGACGGGTATATTGGGAATAACACCCGCACTCCAAATCCTGCCGACTACGCCAGATTGTAGTATTACGCGGAAGCGGGGATCGAACCCGGGACTCCCACTCGCCAGTCCAACGCACAACAAGTCGCGCCAATAAGGCTGAGCCCGATTGGCGGGGTTGTTGTCGCTGGCTCATGGCTGGGTGCTACATAAGCACTGAAATATCTTTGGTTGTTTTGCATGCCATCATGTTTGGTGGGGCAGTCCAGGCATCCCCCCCATGCCCATGCCTAGATCCGTCCCTGTAAGTTACGTAAATTGAGCCTTTGGGCTAGGGCAGTGGTGCCCACACTTTTTGGACTTGAGAGCTACTCTCAAAATGAGCGGCTCAACAAGATCTACACTTCAAACATGTGATTGTTCCATTACTGAAAATCCATTTCAAGGCCCCCTAGAAAGTTTGAGCTTTGAAATAGTGGTGATGGCGTTACTTACTGTTATAGTGTTTAAGAATGATGCACTTATAATGAAAAATAGAGGGGGGGAGAATTGGAAGGTTTTGCTGTATATGCTATTGCTGACGTTTGAAAACGGCATTTGAAGTTTGAGTTGACAGTTTGTGATCTTGAGTTTAGTTTCTTGCACCCAAAACTAGGAACCTATTTGCTCAAAATGACAATTATTCTCCATTTCCTAATTGTGTGGACTCTTGAAAATTACGTAATTCCGATGTATAAATCCAGCGTAAGCGATAGTTCATGGAGGCACGGAGGGCAGAATGGTTATTGTATTATACTCCTCATTCTCAGTCAGTATTCATTCTGTTTCTTTAAATCAGCAGTCTCTCTCCATGTCTACTCCCCTCACTCTCATTGGCTGACAGCAAGTCACTCACGCCCACATTCATCAGGTGTTCTTTATAAGCAGTCATTCTGTTCTCAGCCTTCCTTCTGGTCGACTCCATGTGCCTATTCAAATGTAAGCGTTCAAATTTGTGTTGGTTGGTCTGTGCTCTTTCATGCTAATCTTTTCACCATCTTGTAACTCACCGGTAGCCTCAGATTGGGTTCTGAGTGGTCTTCTGATGAGTAGGTTGTGTTGGTTGGGAGTTGGCTGCTAAATCCATAAGCTATCTTGCATTCTTGCCATCCATCAGTGATTCCTGACTCTCCTCAATGGTTTAATATGCCAGGTGATGCCCCTTTTTCTTGTGTGTTTAATGTCATGTGTGATTATTGGGTCATTAGCTGACCAATAACTGGCCGGATATCATTTGCATTCTCATGCAATTGTTTGTTTGCCATGTGGGCAACATTGGAGGCCTCTCAGCATGCATCATGGGTACTGTAGTTTATGCAAATCCCCTCCACCATATTGGGATGGGTGAGCTTGATTTTCCTGTCTTCTCTTGTCACCAGTATTGTCATTTCAGGGGAAGCTTTAGTGGTGTTTGACATCAGTTTCTAATATGGTAAAATGGTGGGAAGTCCTTCTTTCCTCTTATTTACAGGCAGATATATTTTGTGTTGACTAGAGTTTGAGATTCATGTTGTGTTTGCATCTTTGCTCTATGCTGTAGGTTGAGTATAAGTGCTAACTCTTGCTATTGGCCCATGGTGTTATTGGAGCAGCCTTATGCTAACTGTTGCCAGCAGCTTGTGTAAGGGGAGTTGCTACAGCAAGTGCTATCCAGTGGTAAGTTACTCTTATGGTGCAGAGTTTTAGTTCTCTGGAAGTATCATTACCTTGCCTATAACTGCCCTGTGACAGTAGTATTTTGTTTTCGTTTTCTTGTAGGCGGAACTGAAGTTCCGGCGGAACCAAAGTTCCGTCCGTTGTTTCCGCACGGATCGAATTACGATGCGCACCCCCGCGGAAGTCCGCTATTTTCTGTCTGTTTCTTTTGTGTTGGTGCGTCACGGAGAAGCAAACAGTTCTAGTAAGCAGTTCGTTTTTAAGTATATTCCCCCCTCAAGGTGTAATGCAGCCACAGGTTGTTGTGACAGGGTGAATGTGTATTAGTTATTGCTTGTTATTTTTAGCTTGTTGTTTAGTTAGTGATTGTTGTTTTGTATGTTTATTTCTATTCAGTTCTCACGGCTTTGGAATGAATTCCTGCCCGTATACATGAACTAGAGTGCTGTCATCATTACTCGGGAGTTATTTTACCTGTTTCTAATTATGAAGCATCGACTGTGATAACTGTTGTGGGTTCTTGAGTAAGACACTTTAAACCAGTAGACTTTACTTGGTAGTAAGAGATCAGGCAGTCGTATGGGAGCATCAATCTGGTGGTCTTTGCGTCTGATAAGGAAGCAGTGCAGCACCTCGGGAAAGCTGTCTAGTCTAGGCTTTACTAGTCAATTTATGTGCTAGTCAATATCAATACAGAACAACACAACTAGCCAGAAGTAATCATCCAAGCAATTATGATTTGCTCATCATTACATCTACTTTACCTATAATCAGTGTTGGGAATATTACTTACCTTGTTAGTATATTACTTATTAATTATTACCATCGTTTTAAAGCAATATATTATATTACAATATTACTGTCTGAGCAATTAATATTAATATTACTATTACATATTACTTTTTACAAATATATAATTAAATATTTAGTATCACTATTAATCAAATATTGTGTAGGCCAGTGGCATGCTTACAATGAAGTTTGGCTTTCCTGGTCAAATCCATTTGAAAAAACGTCACTCCTTAACACGGGAGTTAAATGTATTCCTTGAATTCATGGAAGCCAGTGAATAAGTTGATGGCAAATGATAGAAAATACGTAATTTAACTTCTGCTGTTGTCAAGAACACTTGGAACGAGACAGATTGACAGAAGTACTATTGAAAGTAATGCAGAAAGAAAAGTATAATTAGATTGTTTTTGTTTAGTAATATGTTTATATTACAAGTTACTGCATTTTGGTAATATATTATGTAATATATTAAGTTACGTAGTGCACATGTCCCAACACTGCCTATAATGTCAGTCCTAGTGGACTCTTAATCGTACTGTAGATCGAGGTCACTCCAGATGATCGCATTGGATCATATGGCATCTTCATGCATTTTAATATGGGCTGTCGTGGGGTCTAGGTTTCATTTAATTGTCGTGCCATAATCATGGGACTTGATTCTTGTCTTTTCTGGGTTGAGTAAAGCATAGCTACTTCCGTGGCAAATCTTTCATCAGATCAACTCATTAGCTCAATCAGCGTTCTGTAATTTATAAATGGCAGCATCATTCAGCTGTATACTAGAGGTGCAAATCTGGATGGAGATCATGTTGTAGCGCTTCGTGGGTCAAATCTCTCGCGAGCGTGTGGTCTATTACTTGGCGTGGTGCGTTTTGGGCGGCATTCAAGCATTGTTGCTGTGTTCGGTGTCATGGCTAGTGGGAGCGGGTGGATTCCTGGGTTCCAAGATGGCTTGTTTTTTTTTCCTCTTCAATTGTCGTCTTAGAGGTCTCATTGTTTGAACTCACGCTGCTCTCCTTCTGTTTTTCGAGAATCAACCCTGGATTCTGCAAGATCCTCTCGTAGCCCTCCATGCTGATTCAGCGCGGATGTTCTTCTGCCCATCATGGTTACTGCAAGGTCCTCTCGTGCATTGCTGCTGGACTTCATCTGATCACAGTTCTGCATCGTTGCTGACCAATGCTTAAGTGCACCCTGGTGGTTCACCTGGATCTTCGTCTGAAGTCGGAGGCAGGTTATCCATTAATCTACTGTTGCATCAAACTCACTCAAGTCATGGTGGCTCACAGATTGGAACCATATGATCACACAGGTGATCACTTATCGCTTCCTTTGAAGCATTCCCATGAAGCTAAAGTGTCTACTCTTTATACTCTTACACCTAAATGCCATTGTTTAATTAAGTTTGGGCAGCTCGATTGAACCTTTGTTACCCAAAGTCATTGACGTTCACCCTTTCTCTCAGTGCTATGGTGATCACCACATTCATTCACGTACCATCTTGATCAGGCATAAAGGCACATTTAAATCATCACACATTGAGGCAGGGAATTTAAAGCAGGTTACTAAATCGTCCGTAGGAAGTGGAAGGGTTAACTTTTCCACGGATCTCATCACTATAATACAACTGGCAAGATTGCTTCACATACCTCATTGGTCGTTCTGAGCATTTTTATTGGGATATCGTATTCATTGTAAGATCTGATGCCGCATTCTCTCTCCTGTGTCCCATGTCCTGCTATGTCCCACGTCCCGCATGATGGTGTCACTCTGGCGGAAGGGATCTTTCTCGACGGAGCCGAAAGCCGTGTCAAATTTTGGTCTGCTGCCGGGCGACCAGCTCAATCCTTTCACTTGGAACGTGCGGCAACTTCGGCAGGGTCCAGTGTTCCGCCATCTGCTGACGCTGACGGTCATCTGCTGCTATGGAGTCGTATCCGTAATGTGGATGGATCAGTTCACCGTTAAACATCTGATATTCAGGAGTTGCATCTTTAAGGATTTCATTAGTCTTGGTTGCTTCCTCAAGTGCCTCCATGCATGTTTGACTATTTAAGGGCTACAGTGACGTTGTGTCTTAAAGTCATCAGTCAAATAATTCTAAATTGATCATCCATGTTGGTTTGCATGTCCCGTTGCCAATGTATGCGTTAAGATTGCTCCTGCCGGAGCGTGTGTTGGGGGATTGTTCAAGGTGGCCCGGGCGGTAGCCCTGGTGGGCCGTAAGTTAACTTGCTCAAGGTAGCCCCGGAGCCCGGGCGGGCTGTAAGTTAACTCGTTCAGGTGGCCCGGGCGGTAGCCCTGGTGGGCTGTAAGTTAACTTGCTCAAGGTAGCCCCGGAGCCCGGGCGGGCTGTAAGTTAACTCGTTCAAGGTGGCCCGGGCGGTAGCCTAGAGGGCCGTAAGTTATCTTGCTCAAGGTAGCCTGGGTGGGCTGTAAGTTAACCCGTTCAAGGTGGCCCGGGCGGTAGCATGGAGGGCCGTAAGTTATCTTGCTCAAGGTAGCCTGGGTGGGCTGTAAGTTAACTCGTTCAAGGTAGCCCGGGCGGGCTGTAAGTTAACTCGTTCAAGGTGGCCCGGGCGGGCTGTAAGTTAACTCGTTCAAGGTGGCCCGGGCGGTAGCCTGGAGGGCCGTAAGTTATCTTGCTCACGGTAGCCCGGGCAGGCGGTAAGGTAGCCCGGGCGGGCACCTGCGGTGCTTTTACTAATATCCATTTAATTCTGAGTTGCATGTGTGGCTCGGCGGTGATTGGCTCATTGCGATGAGCGTGTGTTGGGGGTTGTTGATGATCAGAGCTGCGTCTCGGTGCCGAGACACAGGAATCTGAGATATCAAAGGTGATATCAGACCTATGTCTCGTTACATAGATTTGATATCACACGAGCAGAGCCACACCGCCATGCTAACATGCAAAAGCTTTGCAATAAAAGGTCTATGGTCATTCTGAGCCGAAGTGTGTCAATGAAATCCAGCGTAAGCGATAGTTCATGGAGGCACGGAGGGCAGAATGGTTATTGTATTATACTCCTCATTCTCAGTCAGTATTCATTCTGTTTCTTTAAATCAGCAGTCTCTCTCCATGTCTACTCCCCTCACTCTCATTGGCTGACAGCAAGTCACTCACGCCCACATTCATCAGGTGTTCTTTATAAGCAGTCATTCTGTTCTCAGCCTTCCTTCTGGTCGACTCCATGTGCCTATTCAAATGTAAGCGTTCAAATTTCCTCCACCTCCCCGGCCTCCTCCCTGTGGCACTAGTTCTGAGTGGCCGATTATGAGATGATCATGATTTGTGGATTGTAACATATTGTGGTGCCTAGTTCTGTTATGGGTATCTGTGATCATTATGTGTTCTATGGTCTGTAATATGTTCGTTGTGTATTTGGAATGATTGTGTCTATGTTGTAATGTGTTTATGCTAGGCTCTGCTCGGGGGGGTTGTTGATGATCAGAGCTGCGTCTCGGTGCCGAGACACAGGAATCTGAGATATCAAAGGTGATATCAGACCTATGTCTCGTTACATAGATTTGATATCACACGAGCAGAGCCACACCGCCATGCTAACATGCAAAAGCTTTGCAATAAAAGGTCTATGGTCATTCTGAGCCGAAGTGTGTCAATGAAATACAATTGTTTCATTTTAACGCTCTCAAGAGTTACAGATCTATAAGGGTCCAAGTGCTGGGGGTGGGACTGTTATGTGATCTACCTGCATGGCCTGTGTGATCTACTGGTAGATCACAATCTACCTTTTGGGCAGCCCTGGGCTATAGGGCAAGTGCTGCGGGCTAAATGGACTGAGTGTCCATTTGTGATTACAGTGTATCCAATGTATCGAACATCCACATCAGCATTCATAATTTGCCCAGAATCGACATTTCTTCAGAGGATCGAGAAGCATCACGGCTTAGGCAGGGTGTCCTCAGACTCGATAACCTCCAGCCAGGCTTGTTTACAAACATTTTGGGTTTGTCTACAAACATTTTAGGGATTGTTTACAAACACTCTGGGGTTTTGTCCATAAAAAATGGAGATTGTTTACAACCATTTGGGGTTGATTTATCTCTCTCTCTATATATTTGGGTTCATTTGTACACATCTAGGGTTTGTTTACAACTATTTGTTGTTTAGCCACATAGCAGTACGTAAAGTGGCAGTGCTGAGAACAAACGATAATAATCTCCATGCATGGCGTGCATATAGGTCTTGTGTAGTGGTGACTTGTGTAGTGGCTCCTTCCAATACAAACGCAATGTAATTTAAAACTCAATTTTAACCAGATTAACAGATTATTAACAGATTATTCGAAAACAACCAATCTTTTTTTCTGGTGACTTACTGATATTGTCCTCCTAATACATGATTTACAGTTTTAATTTATTTTTAAAATACAGTATTGTTTTATTCATTTGGATGGGTATTTCCAAAACAATATTTCAAAAATAAATGAAAACTGAAAATGAAATTCCACGGCCCTCTCACGTATTAGGAGGACAATATCAGGCACCAGAAAAACGATGGGTTGTTTTCGAATAATCTGTCATGGTTAAAATGGAGTTTTAAGTTATAATGGGTTTGTATAGGAAGGAGGCATATACGCTAAAATGAACATCAAATATCTGAATACTGAATAAAGTAACTTGTAAACTGTCTGGTGTGTTCAAATGAGACTGACTAGACCATAAAATGACCAAAAGTTTTTTTGTGTTAAATCTTAGAAGATTCTCCCTTGAAACTGAAGATTTTTGCCCCAATGTGTGTTTTAGTTTTTACTGCAAATAAAATACCATGGAGTCCACGTCTTTGAAACGTCCATTTGCTCCCCGGACCCGACCGAATATTTACAGATCAGTATCAATGCATCGCATGCTCTCATTGTTGTGTTGAAGTTAAAGAGGGGATGCCGTGATTTTTGTATTTTTTCCTATTTTGTACATGTATGAAACCAAATGGACCCTTGCGGGTCCATTTGGTTTCATTTTTATGCCCTCAAGAGTTAAAATATTCATCATGTGAATTAGCCCAACTTAGTCTACACAACTAGAGAATGTAGAAGATTAATGGTCATTTTGATCTGTATGTACCAGGCGAGCATCTAGCGCATTCTAGTGCATTTTGGAAGTGCCACTAGTGCATTTTGGATCTTGTCCAGGCCACTAGGTGGCGCAGGCCACCGGGAAAACTCCTTGTACTCCAGATGGCCAATCCGCCCCTGACGGTAACAGTGTTGGTCTATATTACTTAGGAAAGTAACTTCTTTACTTTACTCGTTACCCCTTAGACAAAGTAATATCATTACTTTACTTATTACTGGGTTTGAAGAGTAATATATTACATATTACGTTATTACTTTCCCAAGTTCTCAACACCGCTTTTGAAAAAATAGAGAAGTACAACATAATCTGTTTATTACAAAATACAGCAGCAAGCGATTTGTAGTGTACATAACTGCGCAGGATGCAGCATGTGGACTGGATCTACAATCTACTGCACATCTCTGTCGTTGCAGTACCTGTCAATAGCTTGTACATCTGTTCTATTTTTGCATGCAACAACAAGCTCATTTTAAAAAAGTAACTTGGCGTTACTTGCAAAGTAATGCGTTACTTATTACCCATTTTTGCAGAGTAATCTCGTTACTTTACTTTTTGGAGCAAAAGTAATAATATTACAGTAATATGTAATCTAAAATTAGTTACTGCCCAACACTGGACGGTAATAATGTGTTATTACCATTTCAACACGTGTTATACCATTTCAACAGTTTCCACTAATATTCAGCAACTTGACACAGCCATTGAAGAGGAGTGGACCAACATTCCACAGGCCACAATTGACAATCTGATAAACTCTATGCGAAGAAGATGTGTTGCACTGCATGAGGCAAATGGTGGTCACACCAGATACTGACTGGTTCGGAGTCCCCAGGCACCCAATAAAGCAAAAAGAAATGCACATTTCAGGGTGGCCTTTTATTGTGGACAGTCTAAGGTACACCTGTGCACTAACAAAGATGTCACATCTGCATCTTGATGTGGCACACCTGTGAGTTGGGATGGATTATCTCAGCAAAGCAGAAGCGCTCACTATCACACATTTAGACAGATTTGTGAATGTGAATGTTTGAGAGAAATTGTTATATTGTATATCTGGAATGAATTTTAGAACTTTAAGTCCATCTCATGAAAATCTTCTGTTGTCCCCGGTCGTTAGGCTGCGCTGCGTGCTAATATTTTTATGCTTTGACAGGGGTTGACACTAAGGTCTCCGAGGCACTTGCCCATCGGGCAAGTGCAAGTCAGGTTCTACTTGCCCTCAGGTCATGGTCACTTGCCCCCCCAAAAATATATTGTAAATTTTACATTTAAGTTTACTTCCTACTTGGATGCAACAGGTGGTCCGGGGACCACCAGTGGTCCCTGAGAGGGTTCCAGGTGGTCCCCAGCTACGTTGGTTAACCAGATGTAACTCTTGAGAACGTAAAAATGAAACCAAATGGACCCTTGCGGGTCCATTTGGTTTCATATTTACACTCTCAAGAGTTAAAATTCATCATCTTAATTAGCCCATAGTGGTCACAGACCCAGTGGTCCCTGACCCCAGCAAAATGATAGTTTGGAACCAAATGAACCTGGGAGAGAGATAGGTAGAGATAGCTAGAAAGCAGGGAAAGACACAGAGGCAGAGTGCAATGACTGCCTTCAAGACAAATTTATCTTGTGCTGTGTTATAGTGCACTAAGTTGCACACTTGCCCGATCGGGCAACCAGGTAGCAGTCTTCCCTCGCCCCACCATTTTTTTTTACTTGCCCCGGGCAAGCGGGCAAGTGTTAGTGTCAAGCCCTGTTTGACATTCAGCACCTTGCTTACAGATAGCTGTATTTTGAATGAGTGAATGCAGTATTAGTGTTTACTTCATTTATCTATGCATTGTGACATGAATGCGTTGACACACATTTACCGGAACCACGACTGGGCAAAGACCGGTGCTTAACATTTTGACCTGCGACCCCGTGTTGTCATGTGACCTTGCGCGGTGCCAGTCACGGTGGCGTACGTCGCGTCACGTATACCCTCCGACAGCACGGTGGGCAAGCGAAGGTCGTTGACCCCGGGGAGAGAGAGAGAGAGAGAGAGAGAGAGAGAGAGAGAGAGAGAGAGAGAGAGAGAGAGAGAGAGAGAGAGAGAGAGAGCGTGTTTGTTCGCGCAGTGTTTTTCATGTTGGGGAAAAAGAGGAGCAGACAGAAAGAGAGACAGGCAGGCAGGGGCAGATCTAGGCATGGGCATGGGGGGGGGCAATGCGTGTCTGTTGCAACTTCAACAACAACAACTGATGTTATTATTGATGCTTATACTAGCCTATAAGCTTATACTAGCCTTACAGTATACTAGCCTATAAGTCGCCCGTGGCGCGAGGCGACACAGGCGGTGGAGCCGCCCCCATACCATTTTCTCCTGTCCCCCCCCCCCCCCAAATTGGTAAATGTTATATCCACCCCTGCAGGCAGACTGGCGGGCAGGCGGACCGGCTGACAGACAGACAGACAGACAGACAGACAGACAGACAGACAGACAGACAGACAGACAGACAGACAGACAGACAGACAGACAGACAGACAGACGGACAGGCGGACACAGAGTTGTAGTCAGACACTACTATTTGTTCCGATGTCTGGCTGATAACAGCACACGCCATGCGCCTCCGCGCGCGCGCGCGCGTGTGTGTGTGTGTGCGTGTGTATGCGTGTGCGTGTGTGTGCGTGTTTGTGCCCGGAGTTTATCTCAGCGCCAAATTTCAAGTGCTGCCCATTCAGTATGACTGTATATATATATATATATATATATATATATATATATATATATATATATATATATATATATATATATATATATATATATATATATATTAGGGGTGGGACTCGATTAAAAATTTTGATCTAATTAATTAGAGGCTCAATAATTAATTAATCTCAATTAATCTCATTTTAATCGCATATTATTATTTACCTGAGAAAAGTGAGAAACTGAACTGAATTTATTATTATTATTATTATTATTATTATTATTATTATTATTATTATTATTATTACAGTATTATTATTATATTATGAGTGAAGCAATGAACTGAATGAGTGAAGCAATGAACTGAATACTAGGCCTGTGAATCTGTGGGTGTCCCACGATACAATTCAGTATCAATTTTCTGGGTCACGATTCGATCCAAAAACTAGATTTCTAGATTTTTTTTTAAAAATTCTCGATTCAAAAAGATTCCCCAATTCCAAAGCTTTCCTCTTTTCTTTTTTTCTTCTTCTTATTTACCAAATTCAAGTACAAACGTTAGCATTTCTCAGTCAGTCCAGTACAATAATTGACTCTGGGGCAAAATAAATAAAATACTGGTACTTGGAAGACTAGCTGATAAGAAAGGCAGTGCCACACACACAGCGCTGATTGTTCTGGAGCATACATTTGCGTACATTTAGCAGTCATTATTATCATGCAATTTAGTGTCAGATAAACACAGTGAAGTGAACTACTCTGAACTAGGCTACTATGATCTCACCGCACACACACGCACGCACGCACGCACACACGCACACGCACACACGCGCACACACGCACACACGCACACACACACACACACACACGCGGCTACAGCCAATATGAACTCGACTCCAGTTGCACTGATGAGTGCCGGTCGCCAACTCCAGTTTGTCCCTATTCAAGCCATTGAATGTCGGACACCTCAATGTCGCTCTGGTACTAGCCAGAATGCAGAAAGACTTACCCAAGCTCCCTTCTCTTCACGGGGTCAGTCCAATGGCGGCTCTTCTACATAGATTTCTACGAAACGGGGACAGTAACACTAGCTCCAACATGTTGGATGTGATTTGAGGCTCGAGCTGCTGCGATGGTATGCACATTCTTTGTTGCATAAACTGCCTTTTTGTCCACGCTTCCATCCGTTCTTTGCTTAAATCTAAATTTGCCATCAACGGGGCCGAGTAATGCTTGCTCATCTGGTTTGTCGTTCATGTTGCGAGTTGTTTTGTTTTGTTTTTGCTGCGGGGGAAGAGGGCGAGGAGGCGGACGGAGCTTTAGAGTATAGACTGAGTTACGTTTACTCCATAGAGCTAGTAGACCAATGGCGATTCTTCTACATTGACTTCAACTGCAGTTTGTCCCTATTCAGGCCATTTGAATTTTGAACAGCGCTCAAGCGCTCAGTTTCTGACTCCTCAATGTCGTGACTCCGGGTGTACTGCACTGCCGCTTCCGTGTGCGTTAGCATATTGGGTAGGTGTGAAACGGTGATACAGTGAGAAACGTTCCACTTCAATGGTGTGAATGGGCCATCAGTGACAAACGTTCCGTTCCAATGGTGGATAAAGAAAAGGTGCGAATAAATGCGTTATTTTTTATAACGCGCTATATTTTCTGTAATTAATTAGTCTCAATTAACGCGCTAAAGTCCCGGGCCTAATATATATATATATATATACAGTTTTAAAAGCATAAGGGAACTCCATCTAAACATATAGAAACAACAACTTACAATTTATCAGAATTATAGCCAATTTCAAGTTTGAGTAATTAATCATTCTAATTACTTTAATTCTAATTTCTTTTTTTATTTTATTTTTTTCATTTTCATTTTATTTTTCATTTTATTTATTTTTACAACCCATTTTCATTTCATTTCCATTTTCACCCAGTGCCAATTCCTAATGTGATCCTGAGACAGGGGAGAGTTTCCCTGGTTGGACGTAGCGCGTGGAAGGAACACGTTATTCCAACCAGTTCCTGTCCCCTCCATCAGGCGCCCCGGCTGGCCAGGGGGAGGCAGTTTAGAGCCCAAGATTACTGCATGTTTTTTTTTTTTTTTTAGGGTAACTACCTAGTTTCAACAGGTGGTCCGGGGAGGTCCCCAGTTAAGTTCGTTAACCAGATGTAACTCTTGAGAGCGTAAAAATGAAACCAAATGGACCCGTCATCATCTGAACTAGCCCAATTCTACACAACTAGAGATCTACAGTATGTTTGCCTGTTATGTTTCCGGACATAGGCGTGCATACATAGACGTCAAGGGGGGTTTGAGCACCCCCTAGTGGCCCTCTCTGAACCAACATGCCCTTTTTAAAAGAGCAAAAAGATGCTGAAATGCTGTTTTCTATGCGTTTTTAACCCCCCAAAACTCAATTTTCCGCCGCCCGGCTGGTTACATTTGAGCACCTGCCCTTGAAACTCTCTGTGCACGCCACTGTTTCCGGAATCCAGCCTGGCAATGTCGTCTTGTCGTCGACGTCTTGTGCGTCTGAAACTCGGTCCGGATGGAAACGATCACGGGCGCACCGACTTAATGGGCGCTAATTGTTCCGAGCGCTTATCGCGTTAGCCATTTAGGCTCGGACGAAACAGGAGTCACATCGGAGATCACAGACTACTTATTAAGACCGATATGATATTAAATTAGCATCCCCTCCTACGTATTAAGAATACCAGAAGGGACTC